>JARQTG010000346.1:5048-58309 GCA_030142615.1 Syrista parreyssii
AGAGAGAGAGAGAGAGAGAGAGAGAGAGAGAGAGAGAGAGAGAGAGAGAGAGAGAGAGAGAGAGAGAGAGAGTGGGAGGGGGGGAAGAGAAATAAACAGAGAAAAAAAAGGAATAAATATTGAAACACCAAGTAGGGTAAAAGCTATTGTCTCTCGTATTGCCTACACCAGGACATGTTCACAGTTGGCTCTTGTTTCCATGACAATAACCATTTTCATAAAATCATCATCATCATCGTACATCAGTCGTTGGAAGCGAAAGATATAAATCATAGAGATGTAACAAACAGAATTGCTATGGACAGCCTACATTGATGCGACGATTTTCAATCATTTTCTAACGTAGAAGACTTGAATAAGTTGAAGTCTTTTAAGATCGCATTCCTAGTTTGATGAATTCCCTTCGAAGTAGACTAGCAGCCCGCTAGTTCGGTTTCGATCACAGTTTGGTTGATCCGATGTCACCGGCTTTCTAAATAGTAACTTAATCGCAGTAGAATGAAACTTGACATGAGGAACCAGCTAGCCGGTATAGATGCCAATATCCGATAACGTTCATCTGGAACAATTCGAAGATGAATAATTTATAAAGCGTGGATAAACGCTCGACAAGTCGATAAACAGTGTCAGCTGGTCATAATAAAAATAATATAACTAGTGTAACGACGATAAGAACAAGTAAAACACAAGCACCTAGGTAGACTTTGTATTTTCGTGCTTCTCACTTACAAAGGCAAATATGTTTATATGGTATGTGATTACGTATCAGCAATTAAAACGTACACATGCTGCGTATTGGAAAATAATAATTAAGTATGATCAATACAATAATGCGTAATCTATATGGCTATAGGCATATTCCGTTAATGCGCTTTGATCGTTCAAGAAAATAGATCATAGATGACTATGAAAACAAAATACTAATGACGTGAAATGAGTAAAGTAAAAATATTCCATTTGTTCATTGATACTTTAGACGTGCGATGCTTACAGTGAAGTACTTTTTACATGACCCTCGTCACATTGTATAGGTCTGACATAACGAGACTATAAAATATTTATTTACGTAGAAGGTCAGGGAGATAGTGAGGTATAGTATATAGTACGAGAAATACAAAATAATTACAAAACGTGTAAAAAAAAAAATGTAAAATATATAAAAATTTGAGAGCATCGTGCAAACTGATACAACAATTAATCTATATAGGAGATAAAATAAGTCTCCTGTATGACTTTCCCAATTATTCGTTCAGCCACCCAACATTCATCGTTTCATGCTCCTACCACCCGTTCGTTGCCTTTCGTTTTATTTACAGCTATGTACAAATCGCAAAGTACGGCTCAAATACGTATTTATGCGTTCAGGTTATGCAGGCGATGCAGGAACGGTCAATAAGGGGTCCTTGATAATGTACGTTGTTTCCGACTTCATTTGTTCTGCTCTTTTAACTTTACCTGTCATTTGATCGGACATCTTTACCGCTGCCCATCCAAGACTTCTTTGCACGGCCATTTTCCATTTCTTATACCTGGCGTCCCTTTCTGAAAACAATACAATCATTTTTATGAACACTGGAACGACATGGTGGGATTAATTGATTTTGCCATCGAGCCAAGCATACCTTCTGGTGTTGTTGTGGGTAAAAAGGTATCGCTGGGTACAGTTTCAACTTCTGCTCCTTCGATTTCCCAGACACCGATACCTTCAGCGTTTCCGGCCGCCATTGCGGCACCTAGTGCTGTAATGTCTGGCATTGTTGACCTGACTAAAAAGTACAGAGACAATTATTATTGTGTAAAGGCTTGGAATGTAAAATTGCAATTTAATTCTTGTTACTTACACACTGGAGTACCACAGAGATCTGCTTGTAATTGCATGAGGAGACTATTGGTAGACATTTTTCCATCAGTGTGCAACTTTGTTAAAGGGAAGCCACAGTCTTTGTACATAGCTTCCAAAATGTCGCGAGCCTGGAAGCAGACGGCTTCCAAGGAGGCTCTTATAATGTGCTGTTTAGTTGTAAAGGCAGTGAGACCACAAATTATTCTAAAACCAATACAAGATTCGTCTAATGAATTTGAGACCTTGCAAATTTTTCAGTAATGAAGAAAAAGGAGTAGCAACTTGAATACCAACCCTCTGGCATCCTTTCTCCAGTAAGGAGCATACAGTCCCGTGAAGGCAGGTACGAAATAAACGTCCCCTGTACTAAAGACACTTTGTGCCAGGTGTTCGCTTTCGTGGACGTCCTCAATAAGCCTCATATTATCCCTCAACCATTTAATGGCGGCTCCTGCCACAGCAACGGAACCTTCCAAAGCATAAATAGCTGGACTATTTGGACCTAATTTGTATGCCACAGTGGTGACTAAACCGTGCGACGACTGCACCCTCTGAAAATATGAAAAAAAATATTCCACGTTTACATAAAAATTTTTCTATCGATACTACACGACGGAATGCAGTGAATTTCATTATGGTTATTAACCTACCGTAGTTCCTGTATTGCAAAGTAAGAAACAGCCACTTCTGTATGTATTTTTTGCCTGTCCCTGTTTCAGGCAATTCTGCCCAACAAGTGCTGATTGCTGATTGCCTAGAATCTGTTAAAAATAATAAATTCATTAATTCACTTTACTATTTATTAATTCCTGATGGTGTATAAATAACTGTCAGACTTACTCCTGATATAGGAATGCCTCTAAGTGGTCCAACCTCAACGTTACCATAAATTTCAGAACTGCTTTTGATCTCTGGTAAAAGTTTCATGGGAATGTCGAAATACCTACATAGTGTAGGATCCCAATTAAGGGTCTCTATGTTCATCAACATAGTTCTGGATGCATTGGTTACATCAGTAATGTATAATCCATTGTCCTTACCACCAGTTAAATTCTGTAAAATGAAAAAAATTGCATTTAATTAAATATCCTGTCTTATAATAATATTAATAAAATATATACATACCCAAATGACCCAAGTATCCACTGTTCCTACTTTGCAACGTTTTTCCCTGATTGCCTTCCTGACAGCCGGCACATTGTCCTTGAGCCATCTTATCTTTAAAGCTGAGAAATAAGGACTAACTGGTAAACCACAAAGAGGTTTAAGATGATTTTTACTCTGATCAGGAAATTTGGCAATTATTTGATCGACTGTTGAATCCGTCCTGATATCAGACCACACTGAAAATAATAATTCATCGATAATCAAATACTAATAGTAAAATTGCCTTGGATTTTGACCCTAACGGTACGAATCCTCGTTAACTCTTAATTGGCGCCGTGGGTCTCTGAGACCCACGTTAAAGAGTTACGAGCGTAACTTTTCTCCACGAGACAAGTTAAGATTTAAATACGTAAATCATATTATAAATAATGATTCAAAGTCTAATGCAATTTACTCACGATCAAAGTTCAATGTCTAACACGGATATTTCTCAGAATAAAATTTTAATTCCATCTGATCTATCAAAATACGATAAGATTGAAATAATAAAATAATCGATAAGGCGTGTTCTTTTATCTATTTGTTACAAGGAACAAAATTGTTAGCCAATATTTCATTTTTACAATCCAAGGATAAATTATATCGATAACCCCAAATCAAGCTTACCTATAGCGTTGTAAAGCGGCTCGCCAGTTGTGCTGTCCCACACGATAGTTGTTTCTCTTTGATTGGTAAGACCGATAGTCACAATCTCATTAATGCTCAGTCCAAGAGAATCAAATTTACGTAGGACATCTTTGATGCAGGCCTTCACCGCAAATAAAATCTCTTTTGGATCCTGTTCCACCCATCCTTCCTGCGGACTCGATTGTTCGATATCGATATGATGCGAGGCAACTTCAGCCACGTGTTTGGCATTAAAAACCTGTGGAATGGTAAACAAGTCAAGTCACTCGATATTCTCCAACGGCAAAATTCAAATCAGCCATATGCTTTCGACTAGCGCATAACAACGACGCTAATCAACAAAGGGCGTGTTCGTATAAAACAAAAATTATCTTTTTGATAATTAATGATTAGATAGTCGCTGTGAATTAAGATATCGTATCACGGAATACGTTTAATCTTTTGCTAATCGTAATACTGAATTAAGGAAATTAACGTGTTATTATTTATTATAGATATTGATACTGCATTTGACGCACGTGGTATTTGTACAGGTGACTACTGAATACATATTCGAAACCATATACGATATTCTTATGCAAACTTCTTAATTGTTTCTTTCAACTAATAATATTCAGAAACGTACCAGATATACTTTGTTCTATATACTTCCTTTACTGGACAAGCGTACTATAGAAAATTCTCGTAATTCCGTAATTGGCATAAGTGCCACTGTTGCATACTAGACGCGTGACGTTGTCGCCAAAATAATAAACAGCATTTCAATTATCTACTCGTCTTAATGCATCGTGACTACGCGGGATTCTCTTATCGCGTATCCTGCTCCGGGATATCAATTCACAGCCATAGATATGTTCCTCAAAATCATTAAGCAACCTGTCTTTCTCTCCTTGAATTACTATTCAAAGTGATTAAGCTATCGCATCTGCGATGTTTAGGCATATATCCGGCAGCCCCGGAGCAAAATGTCGGAGAAACGTTGATGGCACCGTTTTAATTACTTAAAATACAATAATTAATCATCCAATGACTAATTAATAATTTCAGTGTAACAATAAGTGCCTTGTTTGGACCAAGTTGGACTGAGTATGAAGGTCATTTAGAAAATTATGAAAATTATATTTTTACCACAAATCGAACTGTCCGCGTTCCGACATCAATAACTCCGATAAGAGGTCCAGGCTTCTTTGCCGAGCCAGGCATTATTTCTGGAACAAGTAAACAATGATATTTTTATAAAATTCATTTATTTAATTCATTTTATAATCAATATGAATGATTAACTTTTTTCATTTTATTTATCCTACTACTGTCTATGTATTTTTTTATTTGACATAAGAAACCAGAATTAAAGATCGCTAATATATATTTTTTATTTCAGTATCTTCTGGTACATGACAGCATTATGATTATTATCGAGAACGTCAGCCTAGCTATGCTGCTACTTCATTTCTGATCTAAAGTTCCATGAACTCTAAGAAAAAGGAAATGATAATTTTGAATTTCTACAAAAAAGCACACTGGCCCTAGTCGCGATAAACTTTCAAGCGTTCGATGGAAGCGAGGGTCAGTAAAAATCTTCCATTTGATTAAGTCTAATCAGTAAACCTGAGCATGACCAATAACGTTTATCGCACATAAACGTGGATCTGAAGTTATCACTATAATAAATTAAAAAAAAAAAATGAAAAAAATCTCTAAAACATCCTAATCAGAACAAAATAACCATTATGAAAAAATATACCAAAAAAAACAGAAGCTCCGACGTCTTCGCTCCGGAAGCAAATTCAAGAAAAAAAATCAAAAATTATTTCGTACCAGTTTTCGTTGTCACAAGCTTACGACACAAGTATCCTCAAAATCCTATGATAAGATCCGTGCGATTTCGAAGATCCAACAAATCTTTAGATCCGTCAAAGAAGTTAGCGATCGACAAGAAAAAAAAATGTCCAAAAGGAATAAAAGTCCAAGACAGAAAGAGAGAGAACAAATAATCAAGCTGTCTCGAGGTAAGAAAAAAAGAAAACAGTTCGTCAAACTTCATCCAGAGAAAAGCGTAGACCGTTCTGAGGATTTCTCGAGACTTAAACCGAAGTTATACACAGCCGTGAAGGAATGTTAGCAATGCCCCTGCAGTCGGCTCGTCTGTGCTTTTTTAAACCAAACGGAGAGTCGAGTGCTGACGTCATACGAGGAAAGGAAGGCCATTGGCTGAAGCGGGAGGCTCGGCCGATCCCGCCTTGTTTCTTTAACACAGACTGACTCGCCACGTATCTCTCCACTCTCCATACGAGCATTCAAATATCTACATTCCACTATACATGTAGTTTAAAGAACGTAAATACAATTAAAAAAAAAATCACAAACTAAGCATGGCTTAGATACGACTAAAGCCATCATGGCGGCCATACATTTTCAGAGTCTATATATATATAGAACAATAAAAAAATGTTCAAAATCATTTATTATTTTAAACACTCAATCATTGTTAATTATATTTAAAAACTTTTTCCAAGAAACATACCATCGTATAATCATAATGGTAACAGTCACGTGTGTAGGCTTAATCACCGATAACATATATTTTGCGCAATTTGTACGACCGTATGAAGAAAAATACAAACCGCATACGCCCACACGTGGCCCCGTTTGCATATGTACAGAATACGCAGTTCACGTGCCTAAGTATATCCATGATCGTCAACTCCCTACATTGGTATCTGCACAAGAACTCTATACGTTGTGGAACGTAACAAATTTTTATGAATTTTATAAATAACGGCAAATACAAAGAATATATTGCCGTTACGATCCGTGATTGCGCAATGTATGAGTCGGAAGTGACAACACAGCTATGAATACCTCACAGAAAAATTCCTGAGGACGTAAAAATCATTTCATGGAATTAATACGTTATTTTGCTGTTGGACGCCGATTGCTACTACTCTGCATTGCTTGGCAGCGAAATGAACGGCGTGTGATGCTTCACGTGCTTTTGTTTCGACGGCAACGATATAGAAAGTTTCGTCAGCCGCGTTAATGATTTATTTTTAGGAGAGCCAGTGTCACTGACGAAGCCTTGTGTACCTTCTGGCAACTAGTTGCGGAACGACCATCTTCGATATAAATGGTATATATATTAAGTGTATTCAGTGTTTATATATATATATATATACAGACGTATATATATATGGATCGTTAAAGAAGCTAAAATTCTTGTGGAGTTTATATACTCAGAAGAATGCATAAAATTAGTAGAGAACTCGATGAAACGACAGTGAGTAAAATGTAATTAAAATTGTATTAATATATAACGATAGAAGGTCGGGTGGTGAACTTTGATTCAAAGTCCCACGTGGTGACCTCTCGCTGTCGGAATGCGATAGAAAATACGTTATGCATTGAGATTAAAATACTACACGGGAAGAGCAGTGGTTCTAGTTCAAACGATATAAATAGCTAATAGATGTACCTGACGGCTTGTATGCATAAAATTGAAAGACGCTTGTTTTCCTCTCCATGATTTTCGTTCACTTTTTAATATCCGCTGATTCGTTAATTTCAATACTATTAAAGTCTTGCAGTTGACTGTACACTAGTTCGTTAAGTATGCATTTTCGGTTTGTTCATCATGGAGCCACTGTCGCTTATTAAATGATGATTTTTAACATTCCCGAATTCCACGAACTTCTCGATCGGCGGACGATCGCTGACTGATTTTATAAATGATAGATTAAAAAAAAATCATCCGGACATCATTCGATTAGATGACGATCCGTCAACTCACTATCTCCGCTAGCTGGCAGGGATTTAAATATACAAAGGTCTGACCACAGATCGAATACTTATAGTTAGGATACGTGTCTAATTTTGAGGTTAGGAAATCAAGTGGATAAATTAAGGATGCCAAAAGGATAGGTTATGACGGAAGTTGCACTTGGTGAGAGATCAATGTTACTTTGTAGTATAACTGTGGAGCAGAGAGGATCGTGTGATAAAATTAAGATGGATATGTTAAACGCTTAGACTGTTTATCGTCGTTAGTAACCGCCACTTACAAACTATGGACTAAAGAAACACAGATGCTTCTTTACGTTTATCGTACCGAAGCATACAGAGTTTTTTATTATGGAAATTTTCCATTCGACACGTAAGTCTCTAGGCTCTATTGATAATTCGATAAGATAATTAAGGTTATAAAAAATGTTTCGATCGTCATAGCCAGAAAATTGTATTCAAGAGTACGAATGGAACGACGGAGATGTAACTCGAGTATCACGTATGAAATTAGTGTAAATTTTTTTAATAAATAAATAAATGTAAGATACCACTGTGAATTGGGTTATCATGGAGTATTGACAGCTCAAGGAATGAATCGCACGTAAGATCGATTTATTGTCTATCAGAGTCTTTTGGACTTTGATATAAAATTTTATATAATAATAATAATGACAACGATAGTAATAGATTTCCAACTTGTGTGATTTCGTGATACAATGATTTCAGGCGGACAACGTCAATGTAATGTTATTTATTGGGCTCGTCCACAGCGTGACGCGAAGAATGTTTTGTAAGTTGTTGCGGAATTGAGAAAAAAAATTGTATTGCATACGTACGATTTATTGACAAGACAGTCGAGTCATTGAGTAATAAATAGAAAAATCTTCGTTGGTAAATATTACTGTTGATATAATTATTTTCTGGGCTGTTACGCAAGTTATTGCAAGAAAGTATAGTACGTACGTTAGGGACAGACAGAGAATAAATTCTTATCTTGTGTATTCATATGAATCAAGTTCTCTGCAAAGACAGCAACTACGTTGTTAGAGTGAAAAAATAGGATTAATCTTTACTCGAAGATCAGATTGTTTTTGTTAGAAAAAAAATTCATAATCTAGAGAGACAAAATGATAGTCAAAGTTACTTCCACAGTATAGTTTTAAAGTAAATTATCGAATCGATGACGGTTTTGTTGCGGTGCAGAGAACATGACGTGGTCTGTAGTAGGCCGCATAATATGTAGTTTTTCCCCGGGAAGTGTCGGACTACCTAGGAACGAACGTTGTATTACGGGTTTATATATGTTTCGTATGGTTGCAAGAGAACCTGCGAGAAACTACAGAACCTTTTATGTTAGACGTTTAGTGAGTAAATTTTGTGAAATAATAAAAATATATGAATTTATAATGTATAACGGATACTACTGAAAGTATAGAAATAATTGAAGGAGGATAATAAGTCGATTTTTTTAAATATTACTTTCAGTTTCCTGTACTGGTAGAAGACGGCTGAGCCATGTTGCTTTCCATCTAGCGGCGACTCGGGAACTACTGGCTATACTAGAGACTGCTGTGCTCGCGGTTTATTCAAAACCTGTTTGTTTCCACTGATTTTGTGCCCCCCCCCCCCCCGCATTTCGAGAAATACAGATGTGTTAATTAACGGTTTTCATGAATTAGGTACTGCGTGTTTCTCTGGTATTCTGTACGACTTGTGCGACTGGCTGACCTTGAGATAATTGGCAGTAATTATTCTTACTAGCGTAGTACAGCGTCAGACGACAGATTGAAAATTCTCATTTCTCTAGACGTTACACGGATTATCGTTGCGTACAGTGACTGTAGCATTTTCGTCGGAAATTCTTTTGCGTCTTTGAGGTTTCTTAATCTTTT
This sequence comes from Syrista parreyssii, assembly GCA_030142615.1. Taxonomy (NCBI): domain Eukaryota; kingdom Metazoa; phylum Arthropoda; class Insecta; order Hymenoptera; family Cephidae; genus Syrista; species Syrista parreyssii. Next base: position 14,358 of record JARQTG010000346.1, read on the forward strand.
GCATAACAACGGTTATATTTACGTCTTGTCGTGTGGATATTTTATCCGTTTATTGCTCCTTCGTTTTTTTATAACCCAATCATACAGCGCTATTTCAAATTACGTAATAAACGACAATTTAAACAGGGTACGTAAATTGTTCGACGCTTGCAATAAAAATCCCGTAAGTCGCACGAGCATAAAATATGTACTTTACCATTAGGCGACTAGATAGCGCAATATATTAAGAGGTTATGCGAAAGTTTCGAAAAGCAAAAGAAAAAAAAAGTGTTAAATATTTCAGCGCACGATAAACATGTTTTCTTGGACGACGTTTCTTCAATAAATCAATGACAAAGCCATATAACCGGTCTAACTGTATATTCGAGTGAAAACCATTTGAAAATATTCACAAGTCTAAGAGAATAGCCTTGAAAGATATACATTAACAAAATTTATTCCATTCACACAGAATCCATAGACTGTTCGTTTGTGATTGTATACGCTGACAAAAATTACGTTAAATTTACTTCTCGTAACACGCACTGAAATTTCATATACATAAGATAAAGCCTGTACGACGTGCTCTAATTGTATGGATATTATTTGTAAAATATTTCACAGTAATTATGTAGATATTTTTTTTAATTTTTGGTTATGGTTGATTATCAAACAATATAATTTTTCGATGTTATCTTGACGAATTCATGCAGCTGATTTTCACGTACGTATTTCTTATGTTTCTCTTCTAACTGTATGAGTAAGAAGAGACGGCAAGATTCAAATCAGCCATATGCTGACATTATCAGAATCGTGACGGCGTCCAATTATAAAATTGTGTCAATATTTTATCATGGCCCATGCATTATTTTTTGTGCGCCTTTGAGTAAATTTGGTCGTACGAAAACTGACAGTTGAAAATAGAACAGCTTTCGACAAGCGGACGCAGTCGATGTAAATGAGCTACTTATGATTCATGAACTCTGAACGCTCGTATATTGATTAGGTAATTGAAGCGCGGCTGATTAGCGTAACCTTTAAATAAGGGCACTTAAGACCTTGGTAGAAGAGGCAGTTAACGCCATTAGCACATCCTCGTTTATTATTACGCCTGCAAAACGGAGTGTTAATTCAAAATGAAAATAATTGTTGTCGAAAGACTCAGGTCAGAATTGATAAAGGATCGTACGATTATTTATTTAAAACAAGAATAAAACTAATGAATGCATAACATATGTTTTAAAAATATTGCCACAAATTGTGTACAAATAATAATAAGGAATGGTCATTATCGGTTACTCATTATTCTTATATAAAATATATGTTCCAATTACAATGATTGCATTATAATTTAACAAGATGAGTGTCGCAAGAGTAATTTTATGATACAGCAATGTAATATAAATGTTTAAACATTTAAATTTAACTTCTAACTGTTTCGTCTACAGGCAGTTAAGGCGTGTGGAATTGTGGGATTATTTCCTGCCTTAACAAGGCCATGGCACAACGTCAGTCAAATTGCAAACTGTGGAGACTCTTATACAACGAAGCGATCAGTTCCTACTAATTAATAATTATACTTTAAACTAAGAAAGAACTTTTCTTAATTATATTTTGAAAAATGAGACTCGTAACGAGGACTTACAGTGTTGTGAATGACGGCCAATAGGCTGTAGATATCCAGATATGGACGGAGTAGTGGTCAATACACTGGTTCACCGAACTTCGTTGTGGTTTCAGCATAAAACTTTCTCCGCAAAGCTCGTGCGAAAAACACACTTGGATGAGGAATCGCGAAATTGGTAACTCGTGGATGATCGAGGCATATTTTTAATATGATTCGTGTCTCACTGCACTGTGAAAACTGTTGTCTATCTGCTCACCACTGTGCACGCCGGTAACGACCACGTGCCTTAGCGATGGCTGAGTATGAAGTCGGGTCTGTTTTAATAAAATTTATGAAAGGGAGCCAGCCTTACTGGAGTATCATTAATATTAACTAATATGGGATATCAATTGAAATCTAATTAACGAAATAAATCCTTGATACGTCACCATATTTTCGACATTTCTACCTCTACTCGGACGCGTGTCTGCATGAGCCGAGAAGCTGCGCAGGATTAAAGGTCTGTTCATTTGTGCATTCGGATTGCACATCACGTAGAGAACGTTTATAGTTAAATATATACAGGATATTACACAATAACTAATTACCATTAGTTAGTAGTTCTACAGTGCAGTTGCTTGTTATAATTTATACTGGTTTTTTTAAAGAATTTAAGAAACTGGTTCATGATACTTCGGTAGGTAATTCAGATGAGACGGTGATTCTGTGTTATTCATGGTTTATGATGGTTGCCTAGGAGTTAGGTAAGATTGGTACGTTCAAAGGGATTGAAGTTAGGTGCTTCTGATCTGAAAAAAAGTAATTTTAGCCTAACAAATTACCACATGAGAACTTAACCAAAATTAGGATCCAGCTAGACATTGTGAAAATTAAAATTCTTATTGTACAAAAAGACTCTTTTTCTTGGCTTTGTTATATAGTTTAGTATGAGCGTTTTTAAAACATCGTCGTCGCCACAAAATGACATCGAAGACCCTGTTGAGCACATGTTAAAGAAAACAGGTTGTATTGAGTTGCATTACCAGGTTCAGGTATAGAAAATATATAGAATTGACTATATACTTAGTACATATACTTGTTTTATGAGATACCAAAGAATACTGTTTTATACGATACTTCTAGGAATGCATAGCTGAGACGCAAGACTGGAGGAAGTGTCAAGAGCAGGTGCAAAGCTTTAGAACATGTATGGCAGATTATCAAAGAAAGAAGCAGGAGGAATATAAATAAATTTAATACAAATATTGGATATGGGGTCGATAATAAAACATATAAAATCAATCTTCACCGATAACTTGCACAAAGATGGATATAAAATGGTTATTGTCGTTAGGACAGACATTCCTATGGGTAAAGGTAAAATAGCTGCGCAGTGTGCCCATGCAGCACTAGAGTGTTATCGTCAAGCATCGACTGATAAAAAACACGAAGACTTACTTTACTCTTGGTTGAGATTAGGTCAGCCAAAAATAGTTCTCAAAATACCAAGCGAGAAAGAATTGTTAACTCTAGCACATAATGCCCAGCTGGCAGGTTTAGTCACTGCTGTGATAAAGGATGCAGGTAGAACACAATTGGAGCCAGGCACAATTTCAGCAATTGGAATTGGACCAGCTCCCAAGGTTTTGGTTGAGCGTTTAACGTCCAATTTAAAGTTACTGTAAATTATAAAAAGGACAAGCAAAGAAAACGTCTAGTCTCGTTTCTTGTTTTGTAATTATCTAAGTGTTCCACGTGTGTCGAATAACATTCGTTGAAATGAAAAAAAAGCAAATATACATTTTATTCTACAGTCGATGTAATTCATTTATTTATAAATTTAAAAGTAACAAATAATAATCCCTTAACGTGATAGGTGTAGTGTCTAATATCCGAATAAAAACATATAATTAAGTGTAGACTATATGCCGCGATTATGTAATCGCACGGTATTAGATCTTCATCTTTTTCAGTGATTGATATTAACTAGATTAATGCCTACACAGTACGCACAATAATGGCAGCATGTAACAATCATTACATAACGCGAGAACATTAGTTCTCGTCGTAGTCATTTTATAGAGAAAAAAATTGAAAGAAAAAACATAATAAATTGCATAACGATCCATGGATGCGTCATCTCATTATATCGAATGTAACAATATATAAAATTGGTTAGTTAAAATCTATGTGCTCACGAAAACACTTTATGTAATGGCAAACATGCGACGATTAAAAAATCACATTTACCGCGAGTGTAAATAAATTTTTATTTATTTTATTTTATTTGCCACGAGGAACAAATTTATCAAATAGCTTCGTTTGCCATAACATTCTAGATAATCGCGCTTTGATCGATCTCCGCTGTCTCTATTGCTACGATTATACAGATGTTAGGTCTCCATACCGAAATTGGTATCTTAACCACTTATTTATTAATACTAAAAATATCAAGAGACTAAAAATATCGCACCGACCCTATTACCGTACCGTAGGGCTTATATTTTTATTGTTTAAACAAATAATATACTTCCTAATACTACCATCTATTTCATTATAAGTTTTGAGCAACAACGTTGTAGGAAAGTGTGTGAAAGTGAAACGGAATTCTAAGTTCCTTTATTTATCTTTCTTGTTTTTAATCCTTGATCTTATTCACCTTTCAGGCATTATAAAATGATCTGTTTCGTCAATTAGAACAGATAGGCAATGCTATTGTTTATTCCGTTCTTTGTTTATAAATAAATAGATAATTGTCAAAGTAGGATGTTTCGCGTTCTAACGCGCTATTTTTGTGCACGTGTTAATTAATGAAAGATAATGGAAGAAGTGTGTCAGATGAAAATGATCGTGCTGCGTTTACAGAAAAGTCGGATAAAAGTCGTATATTAAAATTGTAAACTATTTTTCAATCATATAAAGTCATATAAATTTCACCTAAAACTGCCTTTCACGTATTAATTATATATAATAATGTGTCATAATACTCGAGAGCAAATTCCATTTTCGTAGATTTCAAATATCTAAAAAGGTATTTGAAATATATATATATGTCCCAATGACTACTCGCTATAATTGCAATGAACGTCTAATGGCATATGAGTGAACACCAATTCAATTTGACAAAGAAAAAAGAAATTGAAATACGTACAAGACATACGTTTACTAATATTGCACGTAATGATAATTATTACTTTTTATTCCTGCACACGTTTAATGATACTTTGTGACATTGTTCGTTATCAAGAGTAGGTAACTTTTTCTTTTGTTAATCCGACGAACCGAATAACGATAAAGCAATGTGATTTAGAGAGAAACGACGTATGAAAAAATGAGTATCATCTCATATCATAAATGACACACGTTGTCGTTTACTTTATCTTATTTTTTGCCCTAGATCTAAATTTTTTTTATTAAAGTGCTACCCTGACAATCGAGACGTAAGACAAACAAACGTACATCAGATCAAAGGGTGTGCAAGGTACTTCAGTCTCAAACACGGCATCTCGGAGTATTTTAATTTCTATCCATTTTCACCATTTGGCAAATGTACATCACATCGTTAAATCTTTTGTTTCGCGTTAGAATTTAGTTCGCTCGTTACCTTAATAAAAGCATTACGCAATTATTTTACTAAGCTCCGGTGGTTCTACGTAATTGTTTAATACGTGAGGAGCCTCGTTGAACTCGTCAAGTTCATCCCCATTGTCAGCACCCTGTGCAAGTAGGAAATACTGTTCGCTTCTGGTTGGCCACAACAAGTGAGCCATTACGCAATATGCAAAACAGTCAGCAGAATATGTAATTCCTGAAAATTAAATAATAATTGGATTATTAATCTGGACTGACAGTAATGTTAAGATTTACCATATCACTCAAAGTGGATCTTGAAACAAAAACATGTGATCTTGTTTTCACTCACCAAGTAACAATTTGAACCTCCATAATGCACTTACTTGAAGGGCTATAAGTGCAATTATGGGCAAGTAGATAAACCAGACCAAGGACGATGCTCCAAAATGAAGGAGAAAATTAAGCTTTTGAGTGTTGTGCTCATATGTCATGGTATTTCGTAATTCGTATAAGAACCACACCATAATAACACTCCGGAATAAAAGGATAAACCATCCAGGCCATGTTTGATATTCGTCTATATCCTCAATGATATCAACTTCGGTCTGAAAAATTTACGTGATTAATTACTGATTGAATTACTGGGTAAATCGTATACTTCAAAATAGATTGATGCACATACCATATTCCAGACATACAGCAAAATGTGTACGACACCATAGCAAAGCCATATGGCAAAGACCAAAGGCTTCCATGTTAATTCCATTCGTGTGACTGCCCATCCTTTTGCAAGTAGAAGTAATAGTAACATGAAAGATGCCTAAAATATTAGAAAATTAAGGTATTGATGTAAATAAATAGTGACACTATGTGATTATTTTATTAGCTATAGTGTTCAATAAAATGTGTTTTAACTTCTAATTGTACTTCTTATCTTTCTTATCTCGGGATTACTTACACGTGAGAGAATATCAAATATGTCACCAGCAACCTCCAATTGTTCGTAACCAACACCGTCCAAGGCAAATTTTAGCACGTGTATCAATATTAAACATATTGCAATAAATTCTAATAATAAACTGGCTGTAAACAGTCTAGTAACTGGATGTCTTTGCATTCTAACAGCATATAACTGAAGTGGTACTAAAATAATATAGCACATAAAAAATAGCAGGTACAATTCTATTGTATTTTGTCTGTCATAAGAGAACTGGTATGTCAAGCTATTGAGACCACTAGTGTTAGGATTGCCATTTACTAGCCAAATGTCATAATCTAATTCATCATATTTATCATAGTGTTCCCATTGGCATGTTCTGTTGTTTCTGTAACAAGCTACTATGCTCATGTACCAAAATCGTGGATGTAAGAAATCTTGAATGACATATGTGAATTGATATCCCTTTACTACATTCCACGAAGAATCCTCATCAGGACACAATTTACCCTTTAGGCAAGGTATTCTCCTATAAGCAGATATTTATTAGACAGTTTAAAAGAACAGTTCAATACAGACCATACACTAAATCACAATGATTGGTTTACCTTAAAAAATCCTGACCTCCCTCATTGCATTGTGTATCATACGAACTTTGATTAAGAGTCGAAAACATTAGTGAGCATGCTGCACTCTTATCTCTTACAGTACGATTTCCATAGTATTCCAAAAAGTGGCCCCGATCAAGTACTGCCAGGGTGATGGGTACAGAGAAATTAAAGCGCGAGGTAACATTTCCAAAGATATATCCATGAGAGTCCTTCTGTGTGTGTCGGTCTGTCTTTTGGAAACCAAACTTCATCAGGAACTGAAAGAACTCCTTGGTCTTGAAGGTACCCCTAATTCGCGTGCTCTCAGCATAGTCTAGCTGGAGGGAAACCGCGAGGAATCCAAGAGAGATCAGGAGGAGTCCTTTGTGCGTCTGCATGGCTAGGCATAACAGCTGTCTTCACTTTCACGTATTTTAGGCAGCTGTCAGGAGACGTAGGGTCGCAAAAACTTTAACATCTTTTGTTAGAAACAGCTGTTGGCAAAACGTTGATATTCACTGATTACAAACGTGCAAACTGATGGACTCAGAGAACGATGTCATTTTATAAACGTCACAACGAGAGTCGCAATGGCTTCGTTACAAGGCAGGGTAATGGAGGATTTAAGTCAACAAATTTAAAAATAACAACACTCCGCTTGCTTCCTCAACATTCGAGTTAAATACTCACAGTGTGAACGTAGCTTTTCTATTGATCTCTCCCACCTCGTGAAACACGATAAGTCCTCAGATATCAGACTGCTTTTTTGACAGCCAAATCCCCTAGACGTAAAAAAGTTTCTTAATAGGATACTGATAAGCTATTATAAAGATTATAGCAAACATCCTTGAGTCTTTTTTCTGTCATATTTCGTAATTATCTTGTACTCATATAGGAAATTTATGTTTTTTAAATGTCAACCCTGTTACTATATTAGTCTTTTTCATTTGTAACAGTTTCTCTTTCCTCGTAATAATTACAAGGGTACCAAGGGTCAGTATCACCAAAGTTAACAGAGGGTTACCTGCCGAGATTAATCCTCTGGTAACTTTGGTGAGACCAAGCTCTACACTGATAAAATCAAGGTCCGTAAATGGAGCGTGGCAAGGGAAGTTCTTTCCACTCACCTCACAGCATTTGAACCCAAAGTGGTGACCATGCATTGCTCGTATACTATTTCTCCAACACAGAAATAACTGGTGCACCACATTTACCCTGCCCATATACTTACGGGACAAAAGATGGCGCCCATGGAAAGACTTTCCCTAACGTGAAGGTTCTGCGTTCCGTTTACGGCCTTGGATAAAATAAGGGTTTCACTCTTCGAACCCCTAAGATAAAAGACATGATGTCGGTAATCTAGTAAATTTTTATATCAGTTTAATTTTCTTCATTACCGACAGGCAAGTATCTCTACTGGTAAACTATTTTTATGTAACTTTGCTACAATATCCACGGTAATCAAATATTCTAATTCACTGAAGATAGACTAAGTTATATGCTCTACCGCATGGTGGCACAGACCAATAAATAAATGTCCTAATATACCTGCAATCCTGGGCTATATTGAGCAACCTTTGTTCCACCCTCGGCCATTGACATCATGAAATAAAATTCATAAAATTTGAATACGCTCCAATAATATCAATATAATCTGATATGTGGTGGACGTATTCCTATAAATTCTTAACGTATCTTAAATCCTACAAAATATATAATTCATAAAATAATTTTAAAAGTTCACCAATCTTTTGTATGCCATTCTCACACCTGTTGAACATTGTTCCTGTATAACAATTAATCTCTAAATTGAAGTTCATACTCAAGTGAGTTTGTAAGCTCCTTGTAATCTTTGTAACGATTCCCTATCAAGTGGCATAAATATTACAGAGACACTACTGACACTGAAAATTTTACAAAGATCCACTTAATCCTATTACATGCAACTACTATAATTATACATAAAAATCAAAATAATTCATCAACAAGGAAATCAATAATAGAGAAAAAAAAATACATGGTAATCGCTTTTAAAGCGAAATGCTCTTGATGTTCTTGCGTGTTCTTCATACATAACACAAATGATTACTACGATGCATGTAGGCTACCGTGTAAATATAATCTGTTCAGAAAAAATACGTAGTTTCATAGATACGTGGATGGAATGCCAGAGAAAATGCTGTATCCATTGAAACTCACTACACCAAGCAAATAAAGATTTCCGTACACAGAGAGCAATGGGTTTTACAATGAAACTATATATCTGGACATAACAAGTTTCGGCATTTTCAGGTTCGATGCGATTGAAAATATCGTCGCAATTTATATTACTTTATCCTGACAAAAGAAAGTAAAGAAAATATATGCAAATATATTACGCAGTCTATATCATCATCGATAACTCACCATTACGTTATATTACACTAAGTGACTAATAAAAGCTCTGCTTAATATTAACCGTTAACGATTAGCTATCGGAGTGTTATCAATCGATATGCAAATATTTGAAATTTACTAAGATAATGAGCGATAATTAATTGAAAAATGCAAAGCTACTGAGAAACGATGTTAAATATTATTCAGCATCTCTTTCGCACCATAGAGACAAAATGATGTAATTCTATGATCAAGGTAGAATGAAGCTTCTGGCTGTTATTTCTATGATAATGAATTCGTCAAGTCCAGCTAATAATCCTGAAAAAATATTTTCTCTTCCTTCAGTGACCTCCAGGCAGTCTCCACGGTGCTCGGATGGATTTTAAGACTGTAATCCACGTCACTTGAATTGCGACACTTTTAATATCGTCACACGTGACAATATGCAATGTATGTGTTTTAGCATGGATTCCACTGAAACAAGACATTGTTATAACTCATTGTTCCAGATCGTTTGCATATTTTTACCCAGATAATGTCTTTTGTCAAACATACCAGTATGTATCATATATTTATTATACCAGTGTCAGACTTTATCAGTTAGGTTTAGTATATGTTGTACTGTGAAGATTAAAAATATATTCATTTATACTTGTTCCTTGACTTTGTTCGCTGTATCACTGACTTCATTCTGTTTTCGTGTAACCCACTGTATAAGACTTTTTTCTCATAATCATTGTGTAAGCGAATCTCCTAGTTCTCACGTGTGGCAATTTCAACGCTCTGAGAAGCATATAAAGAGGCTGAACTGCCCGTGTGCCACTCATTTAGTACATGTTCAATTGTTAAATAGTGTCTAAGCTAAAGAAAAAGAGAATAATAAAGACATGTACCAGGTCAATGTAAGTAAAATTGATAAAATTGTTATTCCGTGCTCAGTCATTACCGAAAAATTATTGGCGTTAATTTTGATCGGTAATTAAGAAGTAGAAAGAATACATCAATATATTGAATAGTGTCCATAGACTATACAAACGGAGAGCAGTCTATCAATGAGTGATGGAAGTATCGATGAAAACGTAACCGAAGATAAATATATATATATTTGTGTATATACTAGCGGTTAGAGATTTAACGGTGAAAATTTACTCGCGTAATGAAGCGTTGGAAACACGTTGGTAATATCCGCGTTAATCGAAGCGTCGCTTTTAATCAATTTCTCGAAGTTCACTCTTTTGAAGTTCGTCCGTTTAATACACCAGCGCCAGAGATTCCGCACCAGCAAATCAGAGAATCAACGAGAGACTCGGTAGGAGAATGAGAACGAATCAACGCTTGAAAATCCTTACACTCTAGACATACACCAAGTTGTGTTGAACTTTGTCAGTGAACAGTAGGTAGTTGTATTCAATATATGTCAGCCATATTTTTTATCTCGTTATTCCAAGATCACCTGCAATATTTCCAACAGATTCAGTCATCCATTTCCTTCAACGTTGACCATCCTTTCTTATAGTGCAATAATATTTTCTTAAGTTCCTCCATACTTTTAAGCTTCTTTTCGTTCTTTATTGCATTTTTCTAGTTTATCCCATTGTTTTTAGACTGTTTGTACTCTTTGCTTGCTCAACCTCTACGTCGTCGTTCACTCTGTGGAACTGCCTATACCGGAGCATCGTCTGGAACCCAGAAATTTTAACCACCATCCTTACACGGTCTCACCGCAGCTTCTCTTGGAGAACTTTGATCATCCCTATGCCGCACTTTCCTTGAAGTTATCAGGGGCCAAAGGGAGGCTCGACACGCACGACATAAATCATGTCTCTCGATATGGCAACCTTGACGACTATGTGCGACGGTTACTCGGCACCAGGATGGCAACGCTAAGGAACTACTCGGTAATCGAATCAAGTCGATTCAATTAGATTAAAGTAGGATGTTTCGAGTATCACGACGGCCAAGATCGATCGTGCTGATGATTCTGTTTTCTTCAATCTTCTTTAAAGAGACACTATCTTTTTTTTCTTCTTTATGTACTCTCAGCATCTTCGTAGATGATATATACAGAAAATGCCGGATAATAGATTAAGAGAGTCTTCCGTAAGCAGGTAATCTTTCATCTTGGACACATTGAATCATCCTCGGTAACGAATGTACATGGTTGAACATTCTATATTCCTGTAATTTTGAAACGAGAAAAATTTAGAAGGATTTTATATCTGTGACTGCTGGCTGATAATGTTCATTATGTCTCATACCTTTATTAGTTCTGAAATAATAGTTGAGTACGAAGAATTACTGATACCTCACAAATCCAATCTGGAAATGGCAATTTCCTCGTAACTAGTCATACGTCTATAACTGGATTAACGCTTGCTAAAAATTTTACGTGTCCGTACCAATATTTTGTAGTAATTTGAAAAATTGGTGTGACTACCTAGGTGGCTTCTTCCTCCAAGACTTTTCGATGCCTTTTGGATTTATTCAATTTAAGAGGAACGACGTTGAAAAATGCTTCATGATTATTTAACGTGGATATTTCCCTGAAAAAAATTCAAATGAGCTTTGAAAAATATGATAAAAGCAGTCAGAACACCCCAAGGCCGTTACATCATTTTAAGGTTACCATAACGTTTCAAAAAATCATCAATTCATCTCGGTCTCCCCATTGAATAACTTTAAATCCATCCATTACTCACAAAGGGCGTACTATCATTAATACATAATGTGCACAAGGCGTGTGTTGACCATAGAAATACGCACAATATCACATTGTTTATATGCGCCATTGTCAAAAAACGTAATGCAACGGAAACATCATTTATTAAACACTGCTACTAGTGTATGAGCAATAAGCTCTGATTTATAGGGGATTTTAAGCATAAAGAGTGGATATAAAAAAAAAGTATCTATCTGACCAATTCATAGGACAAATTAAAATACATATTGCATTGATTTTTACGGGGTTATGTAACCCGGCATGAAATCCTGTTAAATTATCTATTTGATAAATTTAATGCGAACTCTCTGGAATGAATTCGTCTACAGCGACTGATTTACGAGACAATTTAATAGATGCCAATAAATGTCAAAATCACTGCTACGTTTAATACAATATTCACGATGAATCGTTTGATATCCAAAAAAGCATGTAACATTAAAAATGGAAAATTCTCACTATTGCTAAAACAGTAAAATTGGTCCTCTGTCAATAATCCAATGTCCGGTGTAATCAACACCTAATTATATCCACCTTTGGCTCGCATCGAATGCCTCTTCTGGAATTGGATATCCCAAGTCTGGCACCCTTGTGAAAATGGGATATCAAATGGATTTTGTTATCATCAGGTTTCCAAGGCGGATGAAAAAGGCCGCCGGAAGAGTAGTCACGCCTATAGTCTGGAAAAAATGGAGCAACCCAGTGAAAATCACGGTTCGTCAACCCGTGGCCAATACAAAGTATCCTTACCCGATGGACGTCTTCAAATCGTTAACTATATAGCTGACGACGATGGTTATCGTGCTGACGTCAGCTACGAGCAGGAGCACAACCACCGACGCTATTACTACTATCAGGACCAGGAACAGGATCGACACCACTACCAGAGGCAGGAGCAGCTGAAAGAAAAATCTATCGTAGAGAATGTCGAAGATCTACCGGCGGAAGTGGATGTGCACACCAGGCTAGCCCTCCAATCAGCTAACTTGGCTAAAATCCAGTCAGACTTGGTGAACATCCGCAGGAGGGGACACGAAGTCCAGGAACCGGCAAGGTTGATACTGTTTATCTTATTGAAGGCAGATCTCCTCTAGGATAACCCGATCTGCTCGAAAGTTATTTCTAGCGAGGATATCCATTAGTTAGACTCCTTAGTCATGTTCTACAAGATGATCCTTACACGTTTCCCCAAGTAGAGTACCCTGAGACCTAGAAGAGATACAAGTTATATATCTGGTGTTACAATATGTTTGAATTTCAGATTGTACCAGAGTGACGTACCCGCGCCAGGATCAGCTTCGTTTTCCAAGTTGTATGAGGAAATTTTGTTATCGTCTCTCCTGCCGACGAGGACAACGTACGAGATTACGAACGCAGCAACGATCGACAATGAGAATACCAAGAATTCATCGGATCGATCCAGATCAACTTATCTCTATGACGATTCAGCATCCGTCAGAGCGCCTGGGTATCTGTATACAATTTCAGAGAAGGATTGTCATTATTTAAATTATAGCAGCTATGGTTACCTGCTCTACTATCCATGCTGGTTGCAAACCAGTTCAGCTTACCTTCTTGGGAAACGTAAGAATAAACTTCCAGAGATTCTTCCCAGCGGGAAGGTCTTGCCACACGTTGGGCTACAGCGTTATTTGTACGACGACGCCCTGCCTCTCGACGCCGGTCACGCTAACCATTAAGACAAGCAGAGTTTCGCAAACTACGCCGATAAAGCACAGTTCGCTGTTTCTCGATTGTCTTTTCTTCCTCACTGTTGTCTCTGTACATACATAATGCATAATATAAAAGGAGACAGAAAATTGCTGTAGGCTAAACGTGCACTTAGTCAGTGTGTATATATATATATATATATATAAATGCATATATACATATACACTGACTGAGTATATATATATAGATCTACGTATAGTGACTAGTACATTTCTGGACAGAATTTCGAATGCGTTTACAGTACAAAATGGAAGCGTCGTAGATCACCGTTTATACGTACACGTCAAGAAACCGTTCTAGTACATAGGAGATCACTGCAGCATTCTACCGTCATTCGCTGATCCCGTAACAGGCGATGCGTGAAGCGTGACGCAGTCTGGTAACATTATCAGGAACGTAACTTGTATGCAACCAGGATACATCTATGAGGAGTTGCCGAATATTCGTGGGAGCAACGGAATGTCAATGAAAAATTTATCGCACGTAGACGTTTGGAAGTTTCGTAGTATTCTTAGGTTATGTTATGTTACGTTAGGTTAGAGTCCTCCCTTAGTTCCACTTTCCGATTCACCTGGAAAATATCGTTTGTCGAAAATTCTTTCACGTACCTCACACGCTAACCTTTGCTCCACTATATACGTACGTATAAATATATCGATGAATGTACCATCACGTACGTACATATGTACTTACTGCCGTACATAAAGGAAACTGTTCTTTGTTGAAAATCGTCCTGTGCCAATATGGATTCTTGCCATCTGCTTCGAGTCAGAACCTTTTGCCGTAAGCATTTCTTTTTTTGAATTTTTCAAAAGTCTATGCAGACACACTTTTCTGTAGACACGTGCACACCGGTATTGTTTATTCCTAGGACTGTTCTGAAGTTAACCCTGCTACTGTTGTGTAACCTGTCAAGTGAAGTTTAGTGACATTTCGTTGGTCGAAAAATTTAATTAAATAACTAGTCAAACTGATGTCAGAACTGTCATAGTTAATTGCCGGGAAGTTTAAACCGGACGGTTACGTATCCGCCATGTTGGGTACACTTGAACGTTTAATTTGTGCATTATCGACTAGAGGGAAGGAGACTAGTAACAACGAATCCGTCTACCGTTCGATGAGTACATCTACCTGACAATCAATCGATACAACTGTAATAGGTTATTAATTACCTATTTGCAAGCCTCCTGTACTGTTCAGCCCTGAGGGATGTTAGTCGCTGCGTGTATTACGTTACGTTGTCCGCGAGTATAATAGAAATTTTAACTTTTCAAATCATATTATGCTACTAAATTTTGACTTCCCTTTTTCAGTCCATGCTGATAATGGATTCGAGTCACTTAAAAGGTACTGGATCTCAAGTATCTTGTATACAGAGTATGGTCTTATATCCGTTAAGAAGAGATTAGACGATGTCACGTAATTTCATTAAGGACAGACAGATTCTTCTTACCTTCATCCAGTTCTTTTCTCTTCGCACCATCTAGCGGAGGAAACCGGAACTTTTCGCTCCATTCGAATTATTCAGCTTATTTAAATGGGTCAGCATAGACGGTCTTCGTTAACGTTTCTTTTTGCATGCCTACTATAGGAAGTGGATAAGCGTTTACTCTTATATTTTATATATTTTTTTTAAGTTCTATTGAAGTGTAAGAAGTCTGTCCTTAAACGTCACGTCTAATGCTTACACAGAAAGCCAAGACACGTCCTGTCATTTACGACATACACGTTAAACCGTACGTGTAATTAATGCAGTCATAGAGGTTCGCCTTAAAGGATGTTACGATTCTGTTTAATGCAACGTTCGTAAAAACGTCTTAAACTGATACAAGCGACCGACAAACCTCAGTGATTCGTGAAGGCGACAAAGACGCTGCGGAAAATATGCAAGTGAAAAATGCTTCCAGCCGCGTCTTCCACCAAAGTGAAGTGAGCTTCTTTTCGTCGAGGATGGTGAATCGAGCAGCAGACGAGTGTACAAGCGAAGAAGAGAAAGAGAAAAAGTGAGTAACTGAAAGAGACTGAGAGAAAGAGAAGGAGAAGAGTCGTAACTCTGTTTCGACAATTTTCACGCTCGACCGCGTTCTGTATAAATATATAATATGGTTTGGTTGGATGGTGCAGAGGGAGGAGTGGGGGGAATTAAGAAGCTTCCGTCCTGCGGTAACGCAGTGGCAACAGCAGTAGCTTGTAAATGCTATAAAGTATAGCAAATACAAAATCGATATTTATTGGAAATACTTGATTATTATTTTTTTTCTTCTTTAGCTTATTGAGAACGCTGCTTGTTCCTTTTCTTTCACTCGGATACACATAATGGCGTCACGCGTTAAGGTATGAATGCCCATCCAATGTCGTATATTACATGTATAGTTATATCCCGTGTGGACAATAATAACGAGCGTTAATTCTACGTGAAAATAATTTTATGGATGCGCGGTATATCATTTGCATTAATGAAAATGTTACTGGCGTAGCCAGCCTGTGTGTACTCGTTTAAATACAACGAGCAACCAAGGAAACTAGGAAAGTAGTTAATTTTATATATTTTCTGTTAAGTAACTGCTACCTTTGCCAGACTAACTTCACGAATCTTGGTTACTGGTTTTTGTTTCTAGGTTATACGGTGGCTTTTTCGGGCAAACATATTTCCTGGGAAAAAATAATTAAAAATAAAAATTGAAATAATTCCTATATCTGTACCTCCATATTGATGATGCACAATTCCCGCGCGTAACGTATCGACAGATGAATATAGAATTAGCGTTCCCCGTGTGGATCTGTAACAAATGCATTTTCCTGCCGGACATAATTTTTGTTTTTTGCACTGCACAGCATATTGGATTTGAGACTTTTTTTATTTCGTATTTGTGTCCTATGTGGTTATTTTTTTTTTAATAAGGAACATGGACCAGGTCGGTCTACTATGAAATTCCATGGTAAACTAGTCGGTTATTGATATATTAAAAAAAATCATAATTTTTTTTTTTTCACGAGAAAGGGGTTTTTCTTAATATTGGTTATTCAATAATATTTCATACAGAGTCAATTGTGTTCGCAGATCACATTTAATTATTATTCTCAGTGTGATTACTTATCGCGAGTAAAACATCCATATATATAAATATATATATATATACACTAGTAACCTGAAAGAGGAGAGAAAATGATAGACTGAAAACTAGGGAATTTCTTTTTCCACTGATTTTGACGTCTGTATTCGAACAAGGGAAAAATAAATGTGGATGTGATTACAAGAGGAATTCCTGTAAGAATGATATTCTTTGAATTTTCAATATGTGACTTATGGAATATAAAATATTTTTTTCAATTTTCATACACACGATATATAAAAATCATTAAGAACGACGACGAGAAAGGAGTCTATTGAATAGCTTGCGGTACTTGATGTTAACAGAGCCAAGAAATGGCGAAAGCCTAAATTCATTAAGATACGTGACTATTTAGAACCGACGAATCTCTTACAGTCCTAATGCTTGGAAATATCCGAAGTTTAGGCCCCCAGTCAGTTATTGTATACAGTAGTAATATTTTATCTTGATTCCGTATTCGAATTAGCGTTTACACGATGAATCAGCAATGCGTTGATTAATGCCACAGCATGGCGAGCTTAATTAATTATGATGCGAATTCGCGCCGTTATAATTAAACAGCCCTGCTGATAACGTCAATTGGGAACAAGCGCGACGCTCGACGAGTGAACCTAATTACATGCCCAGACGTAGACAAAAGCAAACACGACATATATAGACTGCAAGACACACGTTGCTCCAATTACCTGACAGTCTTTCCCAACGACCGATTACGATTCATTGAAACGAGCCATAATAATGCCAGTTGAAAACATTAAAGCATACGTCGCAGAAAAGGACACCGTTACTCGTAGAACAGTCGGTCGCTACTTGCGATACCCGAAGAATATATTCTTCACGCCGGTATCGCTTAGGGCCATCCGGTTCTCCAAGCGGGTGTAGAAGTGGATCCCACGATCCGCAGCCTCCATTAAAATTCAAATACGCTTATTAATTTTCACTCGACATAACTCGACCGAAATCCAATTACGAGCGAGTATATATTCGCCAGGATATTCCTTTCCGTCGTAAGGGAAGTACAGCTACCACAAAAATAGAGACTCACCTCCCGGCCTATTTCGTGTCGTTCGTTTAAAACGAGAGCGAGAGAGAGAGAGAGAGAGAGAGTAAGGGCGGAAAAGACAGAAAGATTTAAATGTCCTACGAGGGTTGTGCGTTGTTCTGCAATTTTTCAGTATATAAAGAGACAGAGAACAGCCGTGGAGGGTTGCGATATGGAGGATATAGATACTATGTAGGTAGGGAAGATAGATAAAGAGAGACAGCCGGAGGACCTCACGAAAGGAGGGCAATACGTAGTCGTCGGATATGGCGCGTGTTTACGTCGTACGAGGTGGGATATAGTGATATCATTAGGGCGGGTATCTCCCTGGTAAGGGTAGTAGGCAATGCCATAGGGTGGTGTAGCGAAGGCGATGGCGGTACGGAGAGCCGACAGCACCCAGCATCGCTAGCAGCAACCAGCAACGTTCTACCTATCCACTGCTGCTGCTGCTGGTGCTGCTGGTCCTGGGGGTTGGTGGGCTGTGAAGCTGGCTGCGCTCACTCGGCAAAGTTCGGCCGCGCTCGGCACTCTTCGCCGATCTCTGCGGGGGCAGAGGCCTCTTTCCCTCTCTAGTGTCTCGTTCCAGAGCCGTGGGGCGCACACGCGTTCACTCCTTTGCCGAACGAGGTTGCAAGTGGTCTGTGGTTAGAATCGCCCCGTCGAGAGTAGTAGCGATCGTTATGAACGTACGTTTCTCGTGATCGGAAAAACGCGACACTCACGAGAGAGAAATAAACGGAGGGAGAAGGAAATAAAGAAAACTGGCATTACAGTACTGGCTGTCGTAGCTGCTGGATACGCCGAAAGCTCGAAAAGCACAGGCCGAGGATACGTCAAAGGGTGCGTTCGTTTTCGCGTTTACCCAACCCCTGAAAAGTGTCGAGTTATTTCGTGCGTCAGGATTCACCGGCAGTGACGTCGTGTCTGCAACTGACATTCTTGGTAATAACCTGGAGCGTGTCCATCGTTGTACGCAAAGGGCGCCAATTACAATTCACAAATATGTATACGAACGTTTTTCATGTGCGTTATCGTGTCGAATGGTTGTAGCGCTTATCCGGGACTTTTGGGTTGATGAGTTATCAGTGCTAAGTACTCTCTCTGTCGGTATATTAGAGTGCTATACTTTACGAGATTCCTGTCGTAGTAAATCAAGGTGTGACAGGCGAGATCGCGAGTGCTGATGAACTTGGCATAAGATTAGGTTAACCCCGGCTTCTCTTATAAGCTTGACGCAAGCTGCATATGGGAGGTCAACTGTGTTGTATTGTGCAACTTGGGCGTTAATTGCGCGTACGTGTTATAAGTGCGCGAGTGTGTGTGCGGTTTTAAGGAAAATCATCCGACGGATAATTAAGGAAGAAAGTGCGGTGACTGTGAGATATCTGATTAGAAATTCGGTCAAACTTCATAGACTGCGGAAACTTACGTCGTGCGATACTGTGGACGATAACAGTTGTCAGGTAGAAGTTTCGTGCTCTTGTTTTACCCTCTACAACTTGACACGGATACTCGAAACTGTCTCTGCACGTAAAACTGCATTGGATAATTACACAATCACTCGTCGAGCTGCGTATTACTAAACGTAAAAGTAAAGTAAAAGTGAGTGAGTCGTTTAAATAAAAGTGAATAAAGGCTGAAGCGATTCCTGCCGTACTCGACGCGTATAACGATCGAGATTGCCGCGAAATTTGAAAATCAATATTTCTTTCTTAGGTTCAAACGTGCGATTGACGAATCGAAAAAAAAAAAAAAAATTCATAAAACGTTACCAACGTCATTCCGAGAGGAATAGATATTCGTGTTTATAAATTTCGCTTGATTTTCATTTACTTACATTGCGATACATTTCCACGGGCTCCTGCTCGTAAACGCAATACCCTTGTATCTAAAGTCGCGACGAGTATCGCAATTCCCACGGGATACCGGTTCGTCTGGTTTCTGTATATAAACCTAAGAAGAGAACGAAGAAAATCGAGTTTCGCATCGAAAGGAAATTCTACTTGGGTTAAAGTGTTTTCACGTTTAATCTTTTGTATTTACTTACTTAAAACGACGCCGTAAAGAATTCATTAGGATTTCAAGGTAGGATAGAATCGCGCACCGTAAACGGTCCGTTTGAATTGAAAAAGACAACTGACTGTTACCCGCGAGTAGAACCTGCGCTCGTTAACTCTTGCTCATTAGCTAAAGTCTCTGCCAAATAAGCATACATCGAATAATATCCACGTCGTAAACTCTCGTTGCCGTGTGTGTTGCGCTGGTTCGCCCACGCATGTAAACGACGCGTCGTCCGTTGAAGATCATCGAAACCCATTCGTGGTCAGTGACATCGATGTCATGCGAATGACGTTAAGAGGCTCGAGTGCTCGCCGATGTTTTCATAAGAGACTGCGAGAGTGGAATTGTCCGGAACACGTAATAAACATGTTGGAATCGTCGGTGCCAACAGTGCCTGCCATGAAACTGCTGATCATCCTGTTGGCGTTGTGCGCACCGCCCAACACAAAAGGTAAGGAGACAGCCCCCTCATTGCTCCAAGATATATCGTCCTGAAATAACGTAGGTGGTACAGGGGGTTGTTGCACCCTTGAAAAGAGTATACAAAAAAAAAAATGGATGCCACGAGGAACGAAACGTAAAATATAACGAGAGTTCTCAGGGATTCTAGGTTAGGTCACGTTATACAGAAATCGTATCGTATATAAGGTAAAAGACGTCTTTTCTCTGACAAGGTAGAAATCTGAATGACCGACCGTAAAACGTACGAGGGTAATCAGCATATTAAATTGCTTTCTTCCTACGTTTAACAAAGATTATTCGTAGTCTCGTTGGCAGCTAAGAGCCCAACGATTTATCAGGCTCCCTTACGGCATCGACTTCGTCGACTCTTCTGCTTTATCTCGGTCTGCGCGGGAGATTCAATTACCAGTTGAAAAGAGTCATTTGCGGCTAGCCCTTAACTACGTTACTATTAACGTAAACTGTGCGTTAAATAAAACAAGATGGAGATCCAGACGGAGTAAAAGGATATCCTGTACCGCGTACAGGACGTATACCGTCTTACGATATACAGGGATGAGTTAGTCACCCTTTATGACCCAACCAGCTTGCAATGCCCTTTCGAGATATTAATTAGACTCCTCTGGCAAATGCGAGCGACGATAGTGGTAATTGCGTAACGAAGCTCGGGCGGGCGAGAATTTCGTGGAGTGAGTAATGGACACGTTAGCTAAACTTGTTTGGATTACGCCGCGAGGAAACTTGGACGTATAGAGGCGGCGGAGAGGGAGCGGCGTTAGTTCCGTCGCTTCTAGCTCGAGCCAACAGGAGGCTACGGAAGAGCAGATCGGAAAAGAAGAGACGACCGAGGATGAGAGGGAAGCACCACGCCTTTATCAATAATACATTTCTGACGGAAGAAAGTGCTTTCGTTATTTCTCAAACGTCTGATCCACTCCTCGCGCCGGCATCTTTACTCGTTAGATCTTTTTGCCGTGCGGGAGGAGAAGACGTGCCAACTTAACGGGCGTCCATCCTCGCTGTGTGCCTGCGGGCTGCGTCCTATGGTGAAATAGACGAGTCAAGTCAAATGCTTGCTTCTTGATCCGACAATTATTAACAGTCACCAGTTGGATTTATAAATTGGACTTGTAAAAATTGTCTTTCTTATATTTTGAGGAGAAATCGAAATACGACGTTAATATTTATCCCACTCTGGCTGCGTTAATCGCTTCAATATTTCTTCTCTATATAATCTACTGCGTATTCCGATATACCTGACCACCTGCTGGTGTTATCCGGTTCAAATTAGAGATAATAGAGGGTCTGCCGATGCACCTGTGCAATGGGCACACACGTATCTACATGTAACCCCTGGGACTTAGGGCTCAGAGTCGCAATTAACATTAGGCACTAAAATCCCTATGCGTTACCGACGCTGGGAAATAGCGCGAGACTAGCTGAAAATATTCTTTAATTTTTCGAAGAAGCAGTCAAACTTTAGAGACAAAGAAAACGAGGGGTGGGCAGGTAGCCATGGGTTTTGCGCGTCAACAAATCATTTCTATTGGAATGAGTATATATTTGGATGAAAAGGAATCCGCACTATCATTCCGTCACACATGACGAGATCCTGTGTGAAGAATCAGGTCCGGACTAGAGGGGGTTGATGACTTGGGGCTGGACTGCGGAGGGGGAGGAGGGATGGCTGCCATTGAAGGTGAGAGGTTAACGCTGAGAAGTGGAGTGGTAAAGAGGACCCTGGTTCGATTAGGAGGTAGAGGGTGAGAGGGAGGGGAAAAAAAAGAAGAAGCAGGAACGTTTAATCTTCGTCACTTTTGGCGAGAAGTTGCCGTGACGTCACATACTCTTAACGACCGTACGCAGCAGCCGAAAACTCTTTTGGAAATCGGCGAACTGTGCGGAACGAATCGGTGGATCATGGAGGTTATCGGGATAGGCTTGTGTGTGGGTGTGCGTGTTTGTATTATCGTCGCGGTACAGAAAATCCTCTTTCAATGATTGTTCACCTAACGTTATTCAGGGTGACGTCTTAATCCGGGTTACAAGTTTTGCGACTGGTGCGCGTACACGTTTTTCAATGTTAAGTCTCTTTCAACGAATCACCGAGTTCCTGTTCCCATAAATGAAAATAATGTTCCGCTCACTTGGCGGTTACGTTGAATGCACGCCAATACCCCAGCGCCATTGCTATGACGGGACAGTCTGCACTTAACTGGGCTTAAATGTGTCCCGTGCATTGGCAGTCGCCTTAACCTTAAAGCGTTTCTCACTGCAGGATAGAAAGGCGTTGTCGCGCCATAAAACTCTATCAGGATGTTGGATATCCTGGCTGACTAATCACCTTACTCGCTTGACCCGCTCGCACTCGTTAAACGCGACGGTTCTGGCTGATACTAATAACAGACCAACTCACCAACGCTTCTACCCTCTAGTCTCGCGGCCCTTTACTTCGTACTTCGTCCCTGACAATTTTCTAGCCACAACAGGGAAATTCTATACCTGCCTACGACCTACGCAGAGTTTCGGTCGAATTGAACAATTGAAAGGAAAAACACGGTTTGTCGGTCACGGTGTGTAATTTCGATTTCATAGAAAATTTTCGACCTACAAGCCACGTTGGATAGGGATTTAATATTTTTAGTCGATGAGGAAAAAAAAAAAAAAGGAATTCTTATCTCTCGTAGACCAAACAACCAATGCTCGAGGGTTACCTTTTTGTATAGAGGACAGACTCGACCGTATTCATCCTGCAGTGTATACCTATATATAATCTACATACTATATATGTATGTACGTTAAAAGTTGCACAACCTTTTTACTTGATACTTGATGCCGGGTAGGACCGAACCCGGTGAAAAAAAGTGTCTGGCTCTTTAGTTCATCCGGTATCTGCGTACATAGAATTTCGTACCTCTTTGAAGATCGTATTGAATCCGTTTACAATGCGAAGAGACGAGAGACGAGCGGACAAGCTCAGAGGTTCGCTCCTGAGCGCTCATGGCAAAAGGTGTTTCCCACTTTAATCTTTATCGCCGTCATCACGTCTGGGTATCTCTCCCCCCCCCCCTGCCCCCACTCTCTGCTACCCGTCGGCAGCCGGTACATTGCAGTCTTTGGGAAATGAATGTTCCTGCAAATTTTTCATAGGCGAGGTGGGAACACCATGGCTTCTATCTTTATGTATATATGCTTTATAGGTATATATATATATATACACACTTGTGTATATACCATTATGTATGTGTAGCTCGTACTTCACTGCCTTCTATATCTGTAATGATCAGGCGTAGCCCAACCGCTATACCTCTGATATATCTAGACGTGTCCGGATATACGTGTTATGCGGTCGAGCCGGCACGTCTTGTCGATATCTTCCGGTTTGCCCATAACAAATACATCCTCGCGTTAATCGCTCGTAGATTTATCCGGAATTCAATGAGCGCGCCAGACGACGGCCGTATGATTTACCGCTGGCTCGCGGATGAGCTACGTTTCAATGTAAAGGGATATCTGGCTGCTGCATCGGCAGGCGAATATACATACTTTTGTGAGCGGCTGTAGTAAGTTCACGGTACGGCTGGCAGCTATTTGAGTTTAAGTAGTCATTGCGTCAATGGGGATCCATTAGTTTCTGACAAATTGGTTCTGTTCTCGATGAAAATTACTTTTGGTGATTTTCATACGTCACGAATATCTGTTTTTCGATATCGTTTAGTAATTCCCTGAACTCGTAATGGTTGATAATTTTGAGTAATTAATGTATCCGGCATAAAATATACTGCTGTAAAATTGCTATGACGTGACTGTACCTGTGACGTATGTGAACGTCGCATGATTTGATTAGACGATTTATTATATAAGAGCCGTTTGGCTCTTGACGACAATAACGGGGGTAAAAATGTTCGATTACGAAATGTCGTCCGTGTCGTTCGATGTCTATTTGTTGACTGGAGAAAAAAAAAAGTGACGCATCGGAGAGAAATTTATTCCGTTGTGCCTTCACTTGGCTTTGGTGCCACATATAGGTACGTCCGTCTTCCGCTTCTTATTTCATTTCCTTTACATAAGGAAACAGCCGGTGCATTATGAAGTACACGGCGGCCATTATTATTCCGCGCTTAATCCGACTTACTAGTGGCTGTGGGTAAAACGTCGTCGTGGTAGGAGCGACGGGAAAAGTCGAATGCTTACTGCTCTTGTCTTTTCCTTTGTTTTTCAGTCGCAACAGAAAAGAAAAACACAGAACGAACCACGGTCTCGAGCAAGCTACGGCCTCGAACTTCTAGTCGACCTATTTGTCTTTTAGTACAGGCAAAATAGATGTTTATGTGCGTGTGTATATATATATATACAGTTTCGGGTTCGTTTCCAAGTCGACGACGCTACTCGAGAAATGACTCGCAAGGGGGAATGAAAGAAGATCGTCGGCGTCAGACACGGCGAAAACAGATTCGTCCCGTCCACCGCCATAGAACTGGCCTATATTCGCGAAGTTTCTTGTAAATTAGTAGTAAGCCATGACACGAGAGGGAAGTACCAATTGGAGCGACCGATGGTATTGCTCCTTGGGGAAATGACTCCTTCGCCGGCTATGGAGAACTGCCGTAGCGTAGTAAGGCGACGTAGAGTTCGGTGGGAAGACGTTACAAGTGTCTACTTCGTAGACACAGCGAATACTACGCAAAGCCCGCGGTTGATCCTGAACCATATTAATATCGTCGACAGGCGACTATTAACCTGTTACGATTGGTGGAAATCGATACGGGAAAACTGCCCGATGCAAGCGAACGTGAAAATTCAAATCATGAATGCCGCCTGCCGTTGTTGTGACTGGATGCGTTTGGCTCCTGTACTAACTATAACGAAGGTGGTGGCCTCTGGCGGATGATAACAGAAGTACCGGTCGAGCACGAACGCGGAATCGCACGTGAATAGAACAATTCGTTGCCTCGTTCGAACTCTGCCATTGTCCTCGTAAATTCCCTGGGAACCCGTCCGGCGAAATAATGTTTGCTGTGGAAAAAGAACGCTGGTGGCAGAGAGAGGGTGGATTTTTCTGTAGAGGGATTGGCGATAGGCTCTGGGACTCTCGTCCCTCCTTCACCTCCACGCTACGTCTGTCCTTGTCGCTCTTGTTTTTCTTTATTCGTCTGCCCTATGCTCCTTCGACTACTCGCACTGTTTCGTTATCTCCCCCCCCCCCCCAATCACACACACACACAACCATGGCTCTCCCAATTTTTCCTTCTTCTTCTTCGCTACCAATTGTGCACGGTCCAACGAGCGTACCGTCAAAACACAGGATTAGGAATGTAAGAACTTGGAAAACTCCTTTGGATCTAAGCCAGACGCGATTGTCGGAAATTCACGGTTCATCGTGGTTCTGGACCGAGCGATCCTTACGCGAAAGGGCAAGGACTGGGTGACACTGTGCAAATGCACTGGGGAACGAGGGATACTGAAGGGGTTAGGATATACTGTGTTAACAACGATACACACACCCAGTCAGACTGATATGCAAAAAGCCTTAGGAACAATGTCGGATTTAAGCCGCAGAGACGTCCGTCTTGGATATACAGTGTTTACATTGAGAAATTACAGAAGCATATTCCACTATTTATTACGATCCCGTCCGCACGGACTTTCCCGACCATTAATCTGACCGCGTCCGCATAACTTTAGTCGCAATTTCACGCTCACGACTTAAAGCAGACTTTCATTAAGCTACCGGCGTCGCGCGACCGGTCGCAGACCCACTGCAGTCACTTATAACCCAAAAGAAAGTACTCGGTTGTTGGTCACGCCTGTCGAGTACACGGAGCTTCTCATAATGGGGGAGGGGGGGGGGTGGCTTTAGGACGGGGGGTGAGGGTTGACTTCTGCTTCCGTCGCGACGACATTCTCCCTTAACTTTACCACCCTCTCTAACAGCAATACGATTACCCTTACCTCTGGGACAAAGTGCTTTCGCGGTGGTGAGGGAAGAGGGGCGAGGGGGGGGGGGGGGTGCTCGAGTCGTTCCCAAGTCTCACGATCATTTCTCATATCTAATTGTACTAATAAACACCCTATAAGTAAAGGGTATCAACCCCTTTGTATATACTGGTACGAGTATCAACCCTCTAACCATCCCTTGTACGGCTGGTCTATTTTTATCTAATTATCGAACTAGTCGTTAACACAGTGTAATTGTATCGCAATCTGACGTCCCCAATCAGCCGCGTTTACTCGATAGAAATTAACCGCGGCTAGCGGACCGAAGATAATTGATGCTTTGAGAAAGAAAAACTGTTCGATCGAATTCGCTGCGCGTAATGCTGGCTTGCCGTTTGCCCGTGGATCAGCATCGGTAATTCTCTATGGTGCGTAAGGCGGACACTTTTATTTTCCAATTGACGCCTACCTACTTTAACCATCAACTCATATGTCATCTTTACTTCGTAAGCGAAAACGTGGGGTGGGGGAAGCACGTGACTTTACGACATTTTTTTTTTCCTTTTTCACGGATTTCACTCGGGCAGTAATCGCAAGTCCACTCTTGGACACGTGAATGGTTTTAAATGAAAAATTCCCTAGGATCCTTCATGCCATCTTGAGGGGAAACGTCGTACTTCATTTTTCCCTATACCCTACGTGTGTGTACATAAGTATGGATGCCATTCAGGATGCCTGCTTCGTCGATATGTATGTACAAACCGAAGAATTAACGTGCGTGCCAATGGACTAGCCATGTAATCACTGTAATAACGAACTCGTTCATAAGACTGCCGATCGCACGGAAGTTCTCGATCTCGACTCGAAACCGCAAAAGCTATGAATAAAGTGCAGAGCAGTCGAGCGATCCTCGCGTCTGACCTAGAAATATTTGCACGCGAGTAAAACCCACACACACAGCCCGCATGTACCCAGTCACGCGAGTCCAATGTTATTTTCGGTAGTTTCATTGGAATCGCACGTGGATTCGTATGGTAAGCGTGGTTCTCTTTTTTACCCTTCCTTTCTCACCCTAACTTTTTCCCTCTGCCAATTGACCCGTACAGTTACCTATATCGTTCCTGATCGGTACTGCCGGACTGTTTAGGTTATGTGTGTCCTTTTTTTTTTTTACTAGTCTCACGTCTACCTCCGTGGGTATTTTTTTTTCTTTTCTTTTTTAATTCCCGACCGATTTCCAACGAGAAACATCCAAAACACGGCTCAGCGACACGAATCGGCCGCGAAGCAAAACTTTCATTCGCACGAGTGCGGCGCGCGAATTATCCTAAGCCAGTTTCGCGGAAGCCCGTTGTATTTGGGGTACGGAGCGTGAATTCCGTGGACAATGGAGCCGGGTTTTTTTTTTCCATCTTTCAAAATGCCGAAGGGTAGTCTCGCGCGTCGCGGAGTGCACGCCGTGCTGTTACAGCCAAGATAGGATGGCCGCTCAGGGTTTGATAGGGATGCATTTTTTTTTTTTTACTTGCTTCACTACAGCATCTTTCCTCTGTGTTTATCTTGTGTCTCTTTCTCTCCTTTCTAGATGTGCTCCCTTGGGGTTCCCTCTCTCTCTCTCTTATTTGTACCTCTACGCCAACGCCCAACTCGTACTTACGGCTACTGTCATCTCTCTCTCTCTCTCTATTACACTATATATGTCACTGCTGGTGCGACAACATGGTCCTGGATTATATATACCGTCTGCTGGTGGTTTATTTCCTCCTGCTTTTCAGTGCCACCCTCAAGCCCTTAGCCAGCGCGCGCGTGTACGTGTATACGCGAGAGCTTGCGGAACTCAAATGAAACGGTATAGGACAACTGTACGCGCCAAATGTCTTTGTTCCCTCAGAATAAAACGGCATACCGAGAGGACAGATTGCAGACGATACGGACACCCCAAACCCTCTTTTGCCTCTTTACTGCGACGTACCTTTTTATCACTACCCCACCTCTCCCGCTTCATCGCCATAGAACAGATTCCTAATAATATGCCGTTTCCTATGCATCACTCGGCA
This sequence comes from Syrista parreyssii, assembly GCA_030142615.1. Taxonomy (NCBI): domain Eukaryota; kingdom Metazoa; phylum Arthropoda; class Insecta; order Hymenoptera; family Cephidae; genus Syrista; species Syrista parreyssii. The sequence goes on from JARQTG010000346.1 coordinate 42,544, forward strand.
CTCGCAAGATCCGGCTAGCGATCGCTCTTTCAAAGAGCCCGCCATTACGCCATTCAATTTAACTGAACGTGGCTCACGGGGTGCACGAACATCTCTTGTGTGTGAAGTAGGCGACTGCTGCTGTACTCTGGTTAACCGGTTTCAATTTTTTTTTTCTGTTTTTCATTTGCTCTTATTATCCATCTTTTTTCTCTCTCCGTATCCCTTGGTCACTTTGAAAACGAGTCCCACGCGTAAACCTCTGGGTCAATTACAAAGAGCGAGGGTGATTGGGAAAATTATTTTGCACGGAGAATTTTTTTTTTTCTTTTCCAATTTGATTTTTGATAATGAAAATCGATGCCGGATATTTTTGTGTTCTTTCGTCCCCATCCACGTTTTTTTTTTTTACTACCAAGGCAGTAAGATTCTCGTATCTCGTCGTTACGTATGCTATTTTTATATTTTTTTAGATTGCTGAAATTCGATTTTTTTTTTGTCTTTTTCAATCTTACTTCTTCTCGACTTCTTCTCTTTACCGACCGTCTTACCCACCTCTTAAGTGCTCTCGTGGAGTCTGAGTCGCGTTTAATTGAAATGGACGTAATTAACCGTGCGATTAAACGATTCCGCAGCCAAGGTATAACAGAAAATGAAAAGTTGGACGCTCGATCAAAAACATGATCGCTTCGTGAATGCCGGTAATTAGCGTTCGAGTGGTCTGTCTGTCGAGTCAGTGGTAGCAGCTACTAACCAACCCTTATTACTTACCCGCTGTCGCGGAGGGAACGTAGCTAAGTACTTAGCCAGGTAGAGACGCAACCCCAAGGTTCTGGCAGTCGCAAGCCAATGGAGAATTTTGGATCGCTGCCAGAAACGATCTATTAGACTATTAGAACGTTACTTGACGTGCATCCGGAACGCCTTGTTCAGGGGTTGTATGTATAATGACGCGTTCGCTAATTGCTTTCCCACGTTAATGCAAAAAACAGATTGAGCATCCACCGTAGTATAGTCATTCCCATGTGTCATGATCGACGCGACGGAATCTGCACGGGGCTGTGGATCTAGATAAATTATTTTTACGACTGATGGTACATATAGGTACGAGTACAGTCAAGTTAAACATACTCGGCTTTATTTACGACTGTGGGGATAATCTTCTTCTGGATTATATATATATATTTCTGACGTTTACGAATTTCGGCAAATGGCGTCTGGATTAATTCATGAGGTTGGTTAAACGACGAGGGTCCACGTATGTAGGATTTACCGTCGTCACAGTGTACGTTTTCTTTGTTGTAAAATTCCCTCATAACTCGAATGACGGGAAACTAGTGTTGACAACTTGACCAGACTGTATACCGTAACGTTTATACACTGTTGGCTGTAAGTGTCGATAAGAGGTTTTGTTGTTGCGTAAATGGATTTTGCAAAGGGGCCGGAGAGAGAGGGGAGGAGGGGGGTGTGAGGTGTTGGTGCGCGGTATTATTACTTCGATAATAAAAAGTGATATGTAATACATCGATTTGTAAGCGTCATTGAAATTACGCGTTGAGAATCAATTTTGTTGGAGCCCTCGGGGATGATAAGTGGCGGGTAGTTTGGTAGGGAGGAAAGAAAAATGAGGGATGACGTGCCGCGTTCATTTGCCGGGAGGATTTTTGACGAGCTTCGTGGCAGTGAGAACCAAGGACGTCGTGGTGGTTTCTCTTAGAGACAAGATGGAGAGAGAGTTGGGAGGGGGAAGCGTCGAGGAGTAATTAAAAAATTCAACGACGTCCATTGTTTACGATCTTCGGCGTAGCACAATAACGTAGGGAGGTCAAGGGTGGCGTACCTTTTTGCTATGCTAGGTACTTCTCCTGGAAAGAAGAGCTGGAAGAAGCCGTGGAAGAAGCATATCGCCAAAGTGGCTACGTCACTGTGTGATTAATCGCTTATACCGCTTGTGTAAAAACTCACCGAGCGAAATATACGTCGGGACGCTCGTTCCACGTCTTAATGTAACACGGCACTATACTCACGAGACTCTTTTCTTTCTTTTTTCTCCCACCCGCTCTTTCACTCACTGTTCTTGATACCGAAATCGAGAACGATTACGCGTCCAGGCGACTCACGGAGCATTACGATTTCACAAGCGACATAAAATAGCAATCAGTCTTACCCAAATGGACTGATAAATCCGTCCATTTGTGAGACGGATAATAACGCCTAAAACGAAGCCAAGAGTGCTTCGTAGTTATGCGCGTGGCAGCACTGTCGCGCGCTTGCTGTCCGCAACGTCCTCTATGCGCGCCGTTGTAAGCTACGGCAGCCATACTGTCTCCGCGCTCCCACTTGAAGTAGCGTCTCGATGATAAATTGTTGAAAACTAGTCGCTCGTAAACCTTTTAAGAGGCTCGCGTTAAAATCCTCCACTGTGTTGGTGCTTTTGTACGAAAGTGCTGCGACGATGGGTGCTCACTTACTTGATACACAGTGTACATACCAAACTTAACCTACCATCCTCACCTGCGCTCGTAGTTACTACAATCCAATAACCGTTGCTGCTAAGATCTCTTACTCGCTGTAAGAGTTAATTTTGACTTTACTGTTCAATACGTCTCTTGTGCGCCTTGTGACTTGGCGAAACTGGATTAAAAGGAAAAGGTGCGCGGATTCGAAACTACTCGTGCAATTGTTTCTCTTTTTGTGAGACTCTTCCCGTTTACGACGGATTCATCGTCTGGCACGCCATTTTGCGAGGTAAGCAAGTGCTCTGCGATTCTCTTTATTTATACGCGGCGCGAGACGAAACTTATTAATTTTGCATTAAAAGATAATCAACCAATCAAGCTAAGAAAATCGGGGCTCGGTGGATCGCGTCAGATTACGTGAATGTTACACTAATTACCGTAATCACGAATTCATAACCAAAAGCCGTCGTCGACCCATGTAAAAGAAGTCGCATAAGCTCCGCTTAACGGAGACGCTAATTGCTATCTCTCGATCACAGACTTATTAGATATACGCGAATCTACATATATATATATAGCCGTATTCAAATATATACAGTCGGATTTACAATTAGTCGCCGGCAGTTCAAGGATCCCCACAATATCTGTTCTGTCCTGATAAATTCATCAGTATCCATCAAAGCATTCCCAATATACTTTGAACGATAATTTATTCGGCTGTATACGCGGCAACAGTATTTGCTTGGGTCTCCAACCCTAAAACGAGTGGACCAGTTTCCCTGTAAATAATCAAAATACAGAAAGTGCTCTGTTACGTACTGTACAATTCTGTGTGTACGTGTACAATCGCGACCACGGTAGTCGACCAGCCATCGATTACCCATTCGATTGACAGGGTAATCGTTAAACGACAACTACTAGCTGCCAGGCAGGAAGTTGGCTAACGTAATGTTCCAACGAATTACTTGGTTAAATTTTACTTTTTCACTCGGCACCTTCTCTTAATTATATATGACGTCACGGAGGGTTTAACGTACACCGATTTTCTTCTAGCAGTGACTTTACACTCAACCCCAGCTGTACCAACCCAACTGGTTCTCCGTTATTTGTCTGATGATTCAGTACACCGGCAGTGTACTTCGCCACCCGGTTAGTTATTACTGTACCGTACTGTACCTTTGGTAGTTTTGCTAGGGGATGCTGAGAAAAAGGGTGGCAAACTTGCACGCCAAGTAAGTATTCGAAACTTGGACAAAGTGCCGCTTGGAACCAGGCCCACCCTCAAGCGCACAATACCCCGACGGCACGTTGGTTCAAAGTTCACGGCGGTCACCGCTTCAACGGACTGAATTAACATTCCGTGCAGAGAGGGCGGAAAATTATTTACGCCCTCGGAATATTCGACGCGGTCCATTATATTATAGGGTGGCGAAATTCTCACCGCACGGCATGTTGACTATTGGTATGCCTGGTTATTTTTGTCAACTTTTTCGATGCTCAGGTATTTTTTTCTTCTTTTTTTCTCTGTAAATAAGGGATGACCCGGTATGATTATTTTATGGTACATCGATATATCAGTTTTTCTTTTTTTATATAGGTTTGCATCCATTTGCTAAATGGACCTATGGTTACAACCTTCAGCGGGTCCTGGTCCAGGACTCTTCAGGGCGACCTATACCTACCATCCCTTGCCACTGTTATCGTCCGGGGTGTCGCTCGTTGCCAACAGCACGTACACCCCTCCAAGAAACTTTGCCTTCCATCAACCCGTAAATTCCTTATACGACTGTATCCTTTACCGAAGTTTAATCGTCTTGAGTACCTTGGTGTAACTGCGGTTGCCATGGAGAAACGTCCAGCATCTTCCTCGTGGGCGAGGAGTGACGGGGGAGGAAAAAAAAGGATCGCTTAACGAGTACACGAGGACCCATTAAGATATCACTCTGAGGTTACATGGTTTCTGGACAAAACACTCCAATTTGAAGTCCTATCAGGGGTTGACTTGGATGTTCTTGTATTGCAATGCTGCCCTCTGCATCACTCATGGACCGATAGGACCATCAGGATAATTTTTTTCGGTCATCTTCTTCCCTTGTACGTAATAGTCCCTGTGACCTTTGCCCTTTGCCATACTTAAACGTTACTAGCTTTTCAATTATCCCACGAAACTTTTTCGCAGACGTCTCATCTCGCGGTTGCCTCATCCCGTCCCGTTGGCGTCTCGCCGAGATGCCGGAATCGAAGAATTCCAATGGCGTCAGGAGTAAATTTCGAAGCTTCATAAGGACGCCGTATAATGAGGAAATGGAAAAGTTTAATTTCAAAATTAAAAGTTCCATCCGACCATCGCTGTAGGATGTTTCTGTACTGGGACCGTGGTTTGTCGCCGTTAAGTCTTCCGGGATGCACGTTCGGGATGCTGCGGACGAATCTTGACGATTTTGGATTTATCTTTGACTACTTTTTTTTATACTTGAAACGTATTACGGCATTGCGTGTCATTGCCTATGCGGATTTTTGGTATCTGGATTTGTTCGTTTGTTTATCATCTTTCGCGGCCCTGAACCAAATCTGGATACACTGGCAATGCTTATCGCATTAATTGCTATTGTAACGGTGGCGAATCAGAAATTATGCTGTTCCAATTAAGGCTGCCTCGTTACTCTGCTCCTAGCGGCCGATCGGCAATCGCGCGTAACTTCGTTTCCTCGAGAAATTAGTTTAGGACGACGGGGACGCGTAATCGCTTGCGGAGTAGGTGACTGTAGGGGGGGGGGGGGATGTAAACGCGTTAAAGGGACGAAATGCAACGTGGGTAAAAAGTTGACGGTGACATTTTTTGCGCAATTTTTTAAGGGATGATAGGGCGGCTATTTTTTAAGGGTAATTCTTATTTATTTATTTTTTTTCTCTTCATTATTTTGTCACGTAAATCCCGCAAGACTAAGGGTGACCGTCGTATTTTCGGGATTGTACGAAATGAACAGTATTTATGAAATGTTGGACGCTGGGCGTCGTGACGCTACAGATACACTCCCCCCCCCTCCCCTCCCCCACACACATCCTGCAAGTGGCAAACTGTTAAACCCACCTAACTGCTCTTGCTGGACTCAAAGGGACGACTTTCATAAAGTCGCAAGCGGTATTGTCCGCCGAGTCACGTAATGTATATAGGAATTGATATACCGGGTGCCATTTTTTTTCATTCCCTGCTATTGCGTTCGTATGAAAATTTTCATGTGATGTTCTTTAATTTTATATTAATTTCACCGTATGATGTACCGACGTCAAGATTGATGGACGCGTTGTGACAGCCCTGTGATAAATGTAACGTGAGATTCCAAGCGGCCATTGTGGAATTTTATTCCTTCACGTAGAACCATTCCGTGCTGTCTACATATATCCTCAGGTATTTAGCTAATTTTCTACGAGCAATTAGTCCAGCGTGCAAGCTCAGATTTTTTTTTTGCTAACAAAATGCATTTTACAGACACGGTAGATGCATCTGGACACGTAGCGAAATGTTTTGGACCGTCCTACCCCCTACACCTTTTACCACCCCCCCTCAGGACGTTCCTCTGCTCTTCGTTCTAGAAAGGAAGTACACGTTTTCTATGGGAAGGTGCCACGTGAAACGCACCCCTGCACTCATCTCGTTTCATTGCTCCACTCGTCGAGGGGGTGGCTCGAGCGTTGAAAACATGAACAGTGTCCTTCGACCATACTATAACACGGTTATAGTATACTGTAGGTATCAGTGTAGGTACCCTTACACTTGGCAGTTGCACCCCTTTGCATCTGGGATCTCCTTTTGGCCAAGGGTCGGACCAGCAGCCCTGATCATAGTACAGCCGTTCCCGGGTTAGGTCCACGAGGATCAAGCAGGCAGGGTAGAGCGCGACGTAGGTGTGAGTGACGGTGGGTAGAGGAGCAGGAGCAGAGAGAAGGATGAGGTCGCAGGATGGCGAATGGCGTCGGAGGAACGAGAGTGAGCGTCGAGCAAGCCCAGGGTGGAGCAGGACGAGAGGCTGAGGGCGAGTGAGTGGGTCGTGGTGACGTCACGGCGTGGGAGATCGATCCGGGAACCGCGGTCTGGAGGCTGCACTTCCTATACCGGCATTTCTCCTCTTTGCCCAATGACTCCTACGCCACTAGCTACCTACTGACTCCACCACCTCCCCCTCCTCCCACCTCAAAGCGAAAAAGTTTCACTCGATTTTCCACCCCTGCTAATTTATGCCCGAGCGCGCCTCCATCGCCCGCAGGACTTTCCACGTTTTGGCCTTGCTTGTCTGATCTGGAGGGTGGAGACGCCCGACTGAACTAGCAGAGACCACCTCGCTTGACCTTCTTTACCATCTGACATTGAGCCGTGGTTGGATCTGTCTGACTTGCACTGAGCTGAACTACTGGGGGATGCTGATCTCGAAAAATTGCCATGGAGATAGCCTGAGGTACCGAGATAACCTTAGAATGGACTGTAGGGCAGGATCGGGGTCTGCCTGGTAGAAAAAAACATTTTCAATTAAAAAATACGAAATTGAAATAATTTTATATTCTTAATGCCTAGGTGGGTCTGCTGCGAGAAATACGACCCTTGCTGAATCCACCTTTAGACAGGATTTACGTACAATAGCATCCGCTGATGATGTCAACGTCAGGAATATTGAACAGACAAGGGTAGATTTGTTATGGGTCGAGATAACAAGCATCAATCCGATTCCCCAAGGTGACTCTGCTTACGAGCGCTAAAAATGAGATTGCGACCAGTCGTGATCTCATTCCTGACAATGGCGTCGTGTCAATCCGTTCAGCGATCCACCGAAGATTGACGTCGTGAGATTGAATGTATCCAGCATCACGTTGAGAACGTACCTCATAATTTTCATCCAATGGACCCATTCGCTTGCACGGTGCATCATGAAATTGTAGAAAAAAAGAAAATTATGCATCACGATCGCAATGCCAAGTCCTTATGAAACTTTTACGAGGTACCGACGACCCGCGTCTTAGGAGCGACGTCCATGAGGGTTGAAGACGGTAACGAAAAAGGCATTTCTTAACCAGAGGGACTGAGTGATCAGAAGCGGACGATAAACCATACTGTAGTCCAAATACGTATAAACCTGACAGCACGCAGCCACAGGGTGAAAGGTTGAATTTAATTCGTGTAAACTTGTCAATTTTTGCATCCAATTTGAAACGGCCAGGGTGGCGGACGCGTCCAATTAGAGACGCGGCTAGTGGAAACTGGTGTCGCTAAGGCTGGCCATCTCGTCGACAGAGACGTTTTTAATTAAGAGAGTGAAAATTTTACGGCGAGAAGCGCACAGGAAAACTGTGTATTCCTGTAAGGTTCGTTCTCTCTTTCTCTCTCGTTTGGTAACCCTCTGATTTTTTTTTCTCTCTTTGTCTCTCTCTTACGCTCCCTTTCTCGTTAACACCTTTGGCATCCTTTTCACTTCTCTTTAGCCGCTGGCATCATACCTACGTCGAACTGGGTCAAAGAAGGCATGACCGAAGCGTGATTCCGCAACCGAGAGGACGACGTGGGTGACACGTGCGTGGAAAAGGGCGGCCATTAACGGTCGCAGAATCCAGAGGAAGTACGTGCACGTATACGTACCTTGTCCGTGTATATGCGAACACGTGGATAGAAGGGATGCGAATGCGCACTGAGCTGGTAATAAAGGTAGAATTGCACGAACCCTTTCCACCCCCATGGAGAAAGTCATGGCGTAACATATCATGCCGGAGTATATAGATATATACTAGACAGTGCTAATGTAATGTCAATAAGAAAGTTGGACCACTAAAAGCCATGATGGGTTCATAAAGGGGGTAGGTTGTATATATTACGTCATGGTGGAGTATGAAGGGATGACTGTGTTATGTCTTTGAGATGCGGTCAGCGTAGAGGACGGCTCATCTGATCTGGTAAGGTCGAGATTAATAACAGTAATGGCGCGTTCACAGTGCTAGTTAGTAGCAAGCTTATCGAACGTGGGTTTAATCTGTTTATAGGTACGTTGTGATGGACTGTGGAATAATAGAGAACACGTAATGGATGCCGTCGCTTTGGTATCTGTCTGAAGTATATAGGACGTCACAGCATCCTGGTGATCCTGCAGGATCTCGAAGAGACGATTAGTATGCGGAGCAAGTTCATTATTGAGACACTAATATCCAGGGGACTCTAAGCTCAGTCCTGGCTGACCACACCCGGCTAAGTTTCTGGACTCCAGTTTCACTAAACTCCTCGTCGACGCGGGTCAAACGTGGAGGTTGTTGGGTAGCAGCGCCTGTCTCGTTAAACTACCTCTGGTGCTGTGGCGTCGCGACGTCTTTCAGCCATGGGGAGCCACATGGTAAACTACACGAGGGGTTGCGGTGGTTCGGTTTCAAATTAACGTGGTTTAGGGCGTTGAATTTCTCCAAAGATAGTTGACGTCCCGTCCACGTCCGTCGCCCCTAACCCCCTCTTTGTATACATCATCCCTCTTAGGCTTTAATCGACACCGTTTGTCTAGGGTGGGCGTCGCGACACGACCTAATCAGAACCCCAAAAGTCGAGATTCTTCTTCCCTGGTACTGTGCTTTGTCTTTCATTGAAAATTCGTCGACCCTCCATACCTTGGATCTAGTTCACTTTACAGAACCATCGGCAGCCCTTAATCAGCTGAAAAGGTGTGTTCTTTACTGAGTTCAATCTTTTTTTTCCAGATATACACGAAGTAACGAGAGCTTCTTTCACAGTCTGAATGTTTGGAATTGACGGTGATTACGTGGACGAAGGAGCTTAAATTTCTTTGACCGTTCAACTTCAGTCTACCTACTACCCTCTGTGTGGTGTCTTGGTATCGACTATCCTATCGGGCTCTTGGTCCAGGGGTTCTTGTGGCGTGCAACACCAGCCCACGGAAACAGCCTGTATGATCGCCAATTCAGATATAGCTCTGAATGTTTCCTGCCAATTTCGAATTCCCAATTAAGCTGCCTCTATCGTGCCCCTCGAGCATGGGAAATACATTGTAATTCGGCTTTGCAACCGGAGAGGGCGAAACGCCTGCCTAAACCTCTGAATACCCAGGGTATAGGTCACTGGGATATTCTCTGAAACTCCCTCAGAAGCGCATTGTCCACATTCCCTGGGTATGATGATATTTTCACCAGCGACAAAATCCCCGGGCACAGGGACGCAAGAGAAATATTTATTTAATACGTAATTTAATTAAGCTTCATCAAAATCAAACATTTCATTCGCGCATTAACTCATATAACTGCTTTAACCGCTCGTGACATTGTGGTTTGACGACTAACTTCTTTTTTTTTTTTAGGTTATATCCAGTCCATCTACCGTATACCGATATACCGCAGGACGTGATATTAAAGCGCTTAAAAGCTTCTTCGTCATACTTGATATCTAAAGCTAGGTAAAGCTAGACGTCCGACTGTCTCGTGCGACAGCAATTACTCAAGCAATAATTTCAGTCAAATTAGCCGAGGCGCCTATGCGTTCCAAAAGGCACCAGCAATTTGTTAAGATCGCTCCAAGAGACCCGTTAAGCTTGGCACTGTTATTTGGGCTACCTTGAGACAGTAACTTTAATGCGTACCTTAGAAAAGCTTCGAGCCTCTCGATAAAGGCAAGATAAACGCTATCAAGTTATTTACGAATGCTGTTCCTTGGCTCTAACTACTTCCTGGACCAGGGTTACAGGAACAAGAAGAAGAACAAGAATAACATTAAGAGACTTCAGAAGATACTCGAACGAGATAATCTTCGTGGCCATTTAGATAACTCCAAGTCGTTCGATCGATACTTGTGGGATTACCGATAGTTTTCTAATTTACAAATTCAACCTTTACCAACAATCCAAAGGATTCGCTCGGTCTTGAGAGATCTATTTTTTTTTTCTATCTCACGTATTCCCTATAAAGGATCTTATATTCTTATTCGAGCACCCACGTCTGTTTATACACACGTGAAAACGTATTCCTTCAATCTTAGGTATACGCGCAGTATACCCTGTTCTCAAGCACACGTGTAGCTCGACCCCCGCACAAAGGATCGCCAGGAACCAATGTCATCTCCATTTACCGGGTCAATACAGCAAATATGTCTCTTCTGTCGCGCGTTACGCGATCCTCTATTGAATGCTATGTCTACGGTTATTCACGACAAACGCACCACTTGAAATTAGCCTTTCCACTTGGATTTTTATAGCAGAACCACCTTCAGGTGATACCCATACAAAGCTATACGTACAGGTAGATAAGTAAAAATAAATACTTCCTCTGGCGACTGTACGGAATCCCACTAGGCGCTTTTATTCAATATTTCCATGCTACATTGACAATTGACCCATTGGATTTGTCTGTTTCAGGTAAGGGAGGAACTTCTACCTTGTAATTACATATACAAGATTACATCATACGAGGTCTATACACGTATCAGGGATGCTGAGGGTATGAATAAATTTATATTACCTATATAAAAGAGAGAGAGAGAGAGAGAGAGACAAAGCGACATGAATTATACAAAGGACAGGATATGGGAAATAAGAGATAACGATATCTATGATGTATATATATATATTATACTGTAAGTATTAACGAGGTTCGTCATCGTCAGTCGCTCGTTCCGAATCTGTATTAACGTTGGTTTTCATGAACCACCGTGCAATCAACCCCCCATCCTACCACTTTTCCCATCACCCTCACCCTCCGTATATATAATATAGGTATAAAAGGGTTAATCGAAGAGCAACTGACAGCTCTGTCCTTTTATACGTATATGTTGGATACGTCATCAGATAACCTCGGACGGGCTTCGGGCGCGCTTAGACTGGAACGATTGAAATATGGACACAGAAGGGCGCGGCAGTTGCGAACAGTATAAATCACAGCCATCCCCGGGATTAAAATATCCGGGGAGTCGCATTTATTCACGGGGCCAAACGCGCGCGAGACAAAGTGCTGTGTTTAAGCAAGGGATTCTCTCTGCTGTGAAACTCTTCTCTGCCTTCGGCCTTCTCTCTCTCTCTCTCTCTCTCTCGCTTAGAAAAAAAAAAGGACGCAGATCGTCGACGTCGACGTACACTTTACCTACCCCCCCCCCCCCCCCCCTATCTTGTGCTACGTCTCACTGTCATTTTCGCTTCTCACCAATCTCCTGAGAAATACGTGGGAACTCTTTAGGCGTGTACTGTGTGTATATACATATATTGCTATACGGTGTATACGTTATACAGTGTATTGTACCTGTGCGTATAGGGTTGCATCGTAACGCGTGAAACACCATGTTATTTTCTTCCCTGTACGTCGTAGCTGTATACACGCGGATAGGAGCTTCCGCGGGACCGGCCGGATAATTAAGCAAGTATCGCGGACTTGAGGCGTCGTTATACGTTTCGTAATTGCGGAATTGCATCGTGAGAAGGGGACGTGGAACGAACGTGCAAGGTACTGACACCGGAAATATTGCGGGAGAATAGCTAATTCGTTACTTTGAATATATTTTCATGTGGTTTACACGATGTCGAAGATTTGTTTTTCTTTTTTTTTCTTTCTTCTTTTTTTCCGCCAAGTTACTTCGAATTCGTTCGATAATTTCTCCTTCTCTCGACTCTCACCTTCGTCCGGGTTTTCAGTGATCTCATATCCTCCTCGTTTAACGTTCCTCTCACCGTGCACTATCCTAAATCCCGTGATGCATCAGTCCGCCATTTGCATATCTTCTACGTGCAATCGTAGTTGATCGTTATAACCGCATGGCGCCACTGGTATCAACGTCAGCGCCCAGAGTAGCGCAGTTCCTTGGACAAACAAGAGCATCCACGCTTTTACCCACTTTCGATACGTTTACCACGGCGGCGCGGTGCACTCTGGGACGTGAAGGGCTACGAGGATCGAATTGTATTTGTATATACGTATTTATGCTGCCATTTTTTCTTTTTTTTTTTTTTTCACGTCTATCTTTCGCTCTCGCTGGGATGCACCTTCTCCTTGGCGGGCGTTAAAACCACGTAGCTACGTTAAACGAACGGGAATTGGATGTTAGTGAAATTAAAAAAGTTTACTAATTGCCGTTTATTAAAATTCCCATTAGCGGACGCTTTCGTGCTGATACCACCCTGGCTGGTTCTTACGCTCGCCCGAAGCTCCTATGCCCATCTGCTCGTTCCCTTTTTCTCGCGTTAATCATCCCGGTACGGGACTCGGTCGGTTTCGTAAATCTTCAATTGCTTTATTCGTTCCTTCAGCGGCCCATCGTATCGTTATGTATTCTTCCATCTTTTTTGTTTTTTGAGGGGGGACAATTTTTCTACCAAAAACCTTTAACCCAGTTTCCCCTCGGCTCAGTACCTATCGTCGAACGTGCTGAGCCGAGATTTATCTTTTGAGCTTTATCTTTTTTTTCTTCTTCTTCTATTCTTGCCATTTTATCTCGCATCTGCCGTATCGAAGAGAATCCTTATCAAGTTCAGGCAAACGCGTATACGTTTCGTGTAACGTATTTTTTTCTTATTTTTTCTCTCCTTTTTTTTTTTAACTTTTTTTCTTACATACCCGTAACTATGTTATCTGCCTACACACAGGCATATACGCGCGCCTACACACACGTCTGCTGACTCAAATACCTGTACTGTATAGACTCCTTTGGGCCGTCTAATAATTCGCAAGGGTTCTTTATCGGCACGTACGACAAACTTCAAAGAAACGTATACGTAAACGTGAACTGCGCATTGGGAGCTTCTCACTGTTTTCAAGTAGAACGAACTTGGTCATGTTTATTCAATGTAAATTAAACGGAGATTCGCTATGTTCACGTACCCAATGGCGCAGGGTATATAGAGGGTCTGGATCGACGGCGGCGTCTATCGTAAAGGCGTGAATATCGATGATAGCCACGTGGTACGCATAAAATACATATATATATATATATACATACATACACACACAAGTATATATATGTATTTTCGAGACGTGCTAGTGATTGCCTCTGTCCGAGCCGATAGACGGAATTGTGAGAAATATTGGATTATTGGAAATATCTGTGATATCGAGGTACACTTCCTCCTCCTCTTCCCACCTAACTTCACCCCTCCCTCCCTCCCTCCAACCGTACCCCCGGCATCCCTCCTCGACGAAGTCACCTACATAGAAATTTCACGCGGGACACTCGAAATCAATAATATTCGCGAATAACCTATGTACGCGTTATATATATATATATATATATATATACGCTGTACACACGTGCACGTATATATAGATACGTACAATGCAGTACAGTAACTTAGTATATACCACAGTATTATCGTAGAGTGTACGACGATCTCACTTATTTGAATTTTGCCGCGTATTATCGAGTTTCAGCATTTATTGCTTCCCCCTCCACCACCTGCCAACTACACCCCTCGATCCTTACCCCTTTTCGTTCCTTTTTCTTTAACCCTCGCTCGATTGTATTTCAAATAACATAAATATTAACACACACACCCCTCCTCCCCATCCTCAACCCCATCGGCCTCTGCGATGCGCATGTATATGTACGTCGAGCGACGCCGGCGTCGGTCCAATCGTCAGATCTATACAAATTACGACGAGCACGATAAACGCCAAGTTTAAAAAGGGGGACTTCTCAATTCCGTTATATTGGCGTGAATGGCTGCCGAGTCGTGGGGTTGGTAATCTGCATATTGATCTACTTGAGGGTGTGCATCTTGGAACTTGGGAAACTGGCTTGCTCAGACGTAAGGAAAAGGGATGATTCTGGCAAGACGCCCGTCGGGATAAACCGTGCAACCACCGCCAACCCTTCCCCGCTTCACTTGTCTCTCCGCGTCATAACGTTATACCGTACCAGGGCTTGCACGGGGTAGGGTGGGGTGGGGGGGATGCGCACCTACCCCTCCACCCTCTTCGCTTACACGACACGACCCCAATCGCGCTTTACTTATTTTTTCTCAATTTATTTCCCTTTTTTTTTTTACTCGGAAGACAAAATTCTCTTCCCCCCCCCTCCCCCCGCCCTGGGGGTCTTCAAGGGTGGGCTGTGTAATATCGCGAACGCCTGTTTCAGACAATGACGTAGATTGCTGCTCTATTCTCGAGGACGCGTTTTGTATGTGGGATGCTGGGCACTTTTTTTTTCTATTTTTTTTTCCCTGTACAATTTACACGATCTTTCACGACCCTCGAACCGTGACCTGTCGCCCTCTAGGAAACATTTTGAATAGTCGCGGCAAAGTGCTCGGTGGAAGGGTTGGAGGGGGGGGGGGGGATGAGAAAACGTTTAGATCTCTCGAAGTAAAACTTTTACGTGGGGGTGAATACCGCTGTTGACTCTTACTTGAGTCTCGTGGTAGTAAGCTAAGGGGGGAGAGATGGGAGGGTTGAAAAAAAAGGGATTAATGAAAAACCAAGAAAATAGTGAAAAAGTGGATAATTTTTTGTATTTTTTTTTTTTTCCTTCAACGATTTCGCTTCTTTCTCAAAATTTTATTCGTTTCTCTGCTCCTACGCGTGCATCTTGATTCATCGCACGCGACACGCAATTCCCCATATCGTTTATATGCGTTATGCATAGGAGCATCCACGGTCGTTACGACCGGATTGGACGCAGATGCGTTCGGGGGACGTCAATACCCTAGGATAATCCTAGTGAAATACACCAGAAACCTGGTCAAGTTTTCATGCGCTACAGACGGGCTTACGGACTCGAAGCGTCCTGGCTCGTTTATGCGCGTGCGTTTGCGCGTGACGTCAGAGAGGAATACACGCTGATACAACAATACAATGCGTTGGCGCCAACCTCGCGCAATAACAATGCAACAATATCACATCTTTATACGGACCGCGTCTATCCTGCTGCTTAGTGTTTGTTGAAATTGAAAAAAAAATAACAGTCTATATATATATATATTAGCCACTTGTATTTCTCCGTGGCAAAATTATGACAGGCCGTGGCTGCTAGCAGCGCAGCATCCCAATGGACCAATTAATGTTTCTCAGTCACCAACTCGGATTTTACGTCAACGCACGAGCACGGATTATTTATGATACGAAATTTTAATTTAACCTCTAGTCAATGTATATCTAGTCTATCTACTTTTATTTTTTTTTTTCTTCTATCCTCCCTTCCCTCTCTCTCCAGCATTCGTCGCCTTTAACCTAATATTACGGGTTACGATCGGACGGCGCGCAGGCCTTCGAGGGGACGTAATTTGTTTATCGGGATCCGTCCACGGGTCTTTTAGTCCGCTCTTACGGGCGTTGGAGTAACAGGGCGGGGGGGGGGGGGGGGCTATTGTTTCGAATGG